>JAVJGI010000065.1:8969154-8980914 GCA_035590275.1 Ibycter americanus | reverse complement strand
GGGGGGGGGGGGGAGGGGTGTCAGTGCTTTGGAGCAGCACCAGCCCCTCGCCCAGCAGGGCCCGTGGGAAAGAGCCTGCGCTCTCCCGGAAAACTCGCCCCCCACCCAGCCCACCCCCAGGGCTGCTGAGGGGGGGCACTGCTCATAGAGGGGGCCCCAGCACCTGCTCCAGAGGGACCCCTATTCAAAGACCCCCACGCAGGGATGCAAAGCCAGTCCCTTTATTAGGTGAGGGGGAGGCCAGGAGGCGTGGGGACCCCCCCCACGCGTGGGGGACCCTGCGGCGGGGGCGCATCACCTGCCCGGAACAGCCAGGCCGCGCCGCCCGCCCTTATATACCTTCCGTTACTCCTTCGTGGAGGCTCGCCATTGGCTGCGGCGCCCTCGCTGGAGCTCCCCCATTGGTTGGCTGCTACTAAGCTGGCCTTGCTTGATTGGGGAGAATCAGGCGGTCCCTCTGACATGCCCGGCGCGCCTCCCTCCCGCCACCCCATTGGTTCACCCCGCCGGCGTCGCGGACCTATCAACAGAGAAGCGTGAGCCAAGCGGAGGGAGCCCATTGGCTGGCGGCGGCCGCCATGGGGCTGCTGACTGAGCTGGCCCGCGGGCTGGTGCGGGGCGCCGACCGCATGTCCCCGTTCACCAGCAAGCGCGGCCCCCGGAGCTACAACAAGGGCCGGGGGGCCAAGAAGCTGGGCGTGCTCACCGCCGGCAAGAAGTTCATCCTCATCAAGCAGATGGTGCCCGAGTTCATCGTCCCCGACCTGACGGGCTTCAAGCTCAAGGCCTACGTCTCGTACCGCGCCCCCGGGGGCTCCGAGCCGCCCATGACGGCCAAGCAGCTCTTCACCGAGGTGGTGGCTCCCCTCATTGAGAAGGACGTGAAGGCAGGCACGTTTGACCCCAACAACCTGGAGAAGTACGGCTTCGAGCCGACGCAGGAGGGGAAGCTCTTCCAGCTCTTCCCCAAGAACTACGTGCGGTAGGGAGCAAGCGGCGAGGCCTCCGCGTCGCCCGGGCGTGAGGCACGGCCCGCACCAGCCGCTCTGCAAAGCTTGGGAACTGGAGAATTAAACTGCGTTGGAGAAAGGATGCTCGCGTACCGTATGAGCGTCCGGTCTTGATGAAGACTGACTGTCACTGGCCATTAAAAGCGACTCCTTCCCCTTGGTCTTTCTGCAATGTCTGATTTAAATCGCTGCGGGGAAATTGGCGCTTAATTTCCCATCCATGACTAAGGCAAGCGTCGCTGCAGCTTGCACCGTGTGTATAGTTGTTGGGTAAGCATGTGGGTGTCCTGCTCTCAGACAAGAGCTGATTGACCAGGCACTGACAATTAGCAGGAGGGAGTTTCTCTCCGTGTTACAGAAGCGTCTTCATTCCTTCCTTCTGGGAAGGAATCCCTGTCTTCTGGGAACAAAAGAGGGCATGCCTTTTCTCCCTAGAAGAGCCTGGAGTTTCTGGCTGCGGAGAGTAGGCCGCTGCAAGCTGAGCAGCGTAGCCAGTCAGAGCGGTGCCGCCACTAGCGCCAAGTGGCCATTGCAGCCAAAGCAGGAACGCGTCACTGGCTTTACCCCCAGCTCCAGTGAGGTGTTTCCCCTAAACTAGGAGTGAGCCCTCCAACAGGCATAAACAAGTCTGTACCCAGAGCTCACTGAGGAAAACAGCTTATGTTGAATGCTGCAGGTTTTCCATACTTTCCCAAGCCTTAGCACTACTCTTTTCTTAAGAATAAATCACGATAGTTAGTAGGTACATTTGATGTCTGTTCTTTAGTGCAGCTGTTTGAAGTTACAAGCTAACTGTTTAAATTTGAAATGTCTCAAGAATTGTTATTTTTAGACATACGTTCCTAGAAGAGCAGTCTTGCTGTTCATCAAATTAAATGGACACCAGTGACAGACAGTTGTGTGCAACTGTCTAAAGTAGAAACTCCTAAATACCGAATGTTATAAGTGGCTGGAAAAAACATGTTTTCTCTGATGTACAAGTGCTGTAGTTTTTGATAAAAATCATTCTTGTGTGAAACAGCTCTGTGTCTGGAGAGCTTAGCCCTCCCAGGAGGTACTCAGGGCTTTTCATGAGGTTTTCTAAACACAAAGCCTAAGAATTGGAGAATTAAATTGCAATTAAAATGTTCACTTTTGGAGAAAGGAAGCACGTGTACTGTGTGCTCTGTGAGCACCCAGTCTGTCATGAAGACTGACAGATGAGTCCTTAGAAGTGTTGCTTTAAAAAACCATGGATTCTCAGGGCTGGATGGGGCTGTGCTGGTGGGGAGGGGATGCTGCACTGGCTTCCGCTGCTTAGCGCTGCAGCCCCAAATAACCACAAACGCAGGAGAAGTTGTTACCACACCAGCACAGAGGGTGCAGGAATTGCATCCATAGTTGGGGTGAGGGAAGGCATAGTTCTTCTAATCAATTAAGCCTGATCAGCATTTTTCACTTGTGAGCTCATCAGGATAATGCACCTTCTACACAAGCGGTGGTTTTTTGCCTCCAGCTTTGCACGCTGCTGCTGTCAGCAGAGGTGGTGCTTCGCCCCTTCCTTTCAGAGCCATTACCTTCTCAGGCTCCACCTCACGCTTTCCAGAAAGGACAGCTGTTTGCAGCTGGCTGGGGTGGGATGGAGGGCAGGTGAACGCAGGGCTGGAGAGCAGGAGATCCTGTAGCCTTGGATGCTCATACCAGCTTGGTCTTGAACAACTCTCTCGCCTTACCTTCCCTACATGAAAGCAGATTATAACAGGACATTCATTTCTCAGGGCAAAGCGAGACCAGCGTAACACATAAATCAAGTGCCCCAGTCCGGTCACAGTCCCTGACACCACTCCAGCTTTGCTAACCTCAGACTGTTTCCTCTTAATCTTACATGGCAATAAAAAGGCATTACAACCTTTTAAGACGAGACTCATCGTCAAAAGCCATGTTGCTACAGGGATACACCCTCGTGTTCTCACTGAGGCGTGAGGAAACTGGATTGTCTGCTCTGACACATTCACCACCACGTGCCCTCAAAAGAGACAGAGCCCTGACAGGACAAGGCAGGAAGTCCTCCCAGGGGCTCACTGTGAAGGACTTTTTAAAATCAAAATGACCAAGAAGGATAAATCACTTATATTGATTTTATTTTAGAAACATCCAAAAATAGGGTAGTTTTTTTTTTTTAACAAAAGCTCTTGTTCACAATACTAATATGAATCTTCATGTAACAGTGCTCAAGAATGTTTTCTAAAATACACATTCACCCTTGGAAAAAGGAGTTTCAAAGCAGCAAAATTCTTATCTGCTGTACCTCGTTTTTGATGCAGCACTGTTACAGATAGATAGATACCTGTTGCTGGTGTTTCTTTCCCTCCAGACAACTAATTCTTTAGAACCATCAAAGAGAAACCATGCAAGCTACAAATTACTCACCTAGTTTTAAGCTGGTTTTTTGTTTCTAGGAAGATAACAGAGAAAGTGTTCTAGAAACAGTGTTTTGCTGATATTTCACAGTGAAAACAGAAAGCTGATGGAGCAACCATGAGAAATTCTGCAGCCGTTCCTGGAGGTAGGTAGGGCAATATTGTTAAGATTTTGGTTTCTGTACCTAAGAGTGAACTTAAAAGATGTCAGGAAACACTGCTTGTACTTTTTGGAAGTGTTGATCTTAAAGCTGTCCACCTTTAAAAAAACTGAAAGATCTTGACTTTGGACCTAAATGTACATCTTGCTGCAGAGAGTGGAAAACAGGAGTTTGATACCAAGAGGCTGGGGGGTTGGTTAAGCGTGGCACTAAAATGTAGCAGGGCTTACTATGCAATTTGTGCTAAACCAGGGTGTGCTTTGCTTGGAGAGTGATAAAGTCAGGCTGCCATCAGGTGATGGGTCTGATGCAAAAATCAGGCCGTGCAGATACACCAGAATCCTTACAAGGCAGGCCCTGCTCAGAACAAAGCCTCGCATCACTGAACTGCTGTCTGTCATACCGGTTAGTCTGGATTTCCTTCTAAAAATGAATTCCTCTCTACTAGAGTTCACTGTAAGCGCAGTGCACTGTCAGTATCTGGACTGTCTTTGAGCGTCTTCTCAAAGTACACACTAGTTTACAGATCACACAGCAAGCTACACACACAGCTAAGCCTCTACTCCTGGGCTTTTCTGAGACATTCACGGAAACCTCTGATCACATACTGTGTTCATCTACACGTAGCAGCACAGACAAGTTTGGTTTGTGACGGAAGGAGAACGAGCTTAACAGATCAATCCGTACAAATGCAAACCAGTCGTGAAGGGATTCAAATATAAAGTACAAACAAGCAGCCTTTGAGAGGAAGGCCATCCTACTTTGAACTAGTACATTAAGGGAAAACTAAATAAACGTGTCTGTGCCTGACCACATGACTCAAAGGAAAGACTCTCCTCAGTGCTGAAAATAAAGCACCAGTAATTCCAGCAGTGTCAGCCTTAAAAGACTCACAAGCTCAACAACAAAACTAGAAAAGCCCAACAGAAATTAGACAGGGCATAAGCTCGGATGTGGCTCTCAGTACTAGAGTTTTCCTACCCCTCTCCCTTGGGACTGGTCAGTGCAAACTTTCACCTGTTCTTTCGGATGGAGATCGAGTACTTGGTGTCTCTGAAGGAGTAACCAGGCTCATCTCCCACTTCCAGACATGGAGGATATTGTCATAGAACGAACAAGTTGCTACAATGCTCATTTCTTTCGGGCTGTCTAGAGACCTGGCTGACTCACCACTTCTGTCCAGGCCCATTCTGTTGGGTCTCTTAGCTCCTGTGTCAGAACTGCTGGCTGACCCGGGATCTCCCCCTCGATCTTGACCCTCAGCCAAACCTAAACTTCCCTTTAGGCCAGAGCCCCTAACCAGGTCAGAATTCCCAGGCAGCTTTGGGTCCCCCTCCTCTCCTTTGAGTGGCAAGGCAGGGCCTTCACTCTCCTCATCCAGTATTACATCAAAAGTAGCTGTAGGAGACTCATAAATTATCTTCAGGTTTTGGACCTGCAAATTCAGTCTCTCATCTTCCTCTGATCTTCCCACAAGCTCCTCCGAAGACTGGCATGCAGCAGCAGAGTCCTGTGTTGCAGCCAAGGAATCCTTCGGACACAGCCTTGACCAGTCAGCTCCATAGGCCAAGGAATTGTGCAGGACATAGGATGACAGGATGATACATTCTTCCATGTTTTCCGCTTTAAAAAAAAAAAAAAAGTTAAAAAATGAAATGAGCACAAATGAAATTGTGAAATGGTGTGTTGCAGACTGCTCAGAAGCCATTCTAGCATTGGCTGTGTCCTACAGGAACAGTTCTCTGGTTATTGCCTTCTTCACAACAGAGTTAAGCATTCTAGCAGAAATGAAGTAGTGCCTCTCCTGACAATTTTTCAGCCACCTCTCATTAGCCTTAATCTTCCCTGGTTCAGTAAGCAGGCAGGAGAAGAAAGTTTAACATGCATGAGGTTTGAGAGCCTCATTATTCAAAATACGTAAAAAGGCTCAAGAAAGACAAGACAGATCACAGAGTGATCCCCACTGAGCCACACGTACAACTGGTGAGACTGGCAGACCAGGTTCCAGTTATTAATAAATCGCAGCTGGGTTCTTCCCATGAGCTTTCAGCATTTGACTCTGACACTAGCGGACATCAGGTGCCTCCCTTCCCTATACGGGAGAAATGTTATCCCCATTTTGCAAGCTGTGGATCTGCCCAAGGTCTGGAGAAACCCGGAAAGGCAACCATTTTAAGCAAGACTGTATTAGTAATGTAAATACAAACAGTTTTTTAATCATGTAAATACCTTCTGATTCACACAGAGGTCTCATTCACGTTATTCTAGATTAACCAGACTGCACAGCACTTCCTTTCTGAGGCAATAACCAAATCACCAGCAGGTTGGTAACTTCTGCTGACAGTAAAGCACCATGTGACATTCCGAAGAACCTCTCTGAACCATCAAGATGAGTACAAACTGGAATGGTCATGTCAACAGGCAATGCCTTCACACCAAAACAAACAGGCTTTCTTCCCATGAAAAGAAGTTACGAGAGATTCACACATGAATGACAGTGCCTTTGCACAACCGATCAGGCCAACTGAGGACAGGTCTAGGAAAGCTGGAAGAGCTACCTCAAGTTGGAATAAAAGTCTACGGCTATTAACAACATCTAGATCTTTCTAGCAAGCTCAGAGCTGGAGTTCCCCCATTAACCTGGAGATAGGAAAGGAGAGCAGCAGAGCAGCGCAAGAGCATCTCTGTTCCACCGAATGCTCACCCATGCTTCCACGGCAGTCAAGGATTTTGAATCCACTCTGCATGCAGGCTGCTAACAGCACAAAGTCACAGGTTGGGTGCCACTTCAACCTCCAAACTCCACCTTCAACATGGGTGTCTGCCAGCGGCTGCTTCATGTTCCTGGTGTCCCACAACAGCACGTGCTCGTCATAGCTAGAGACATACCACAAATAAATATGCAGACAAGCAGCAAAGCTGATTCAGTGCAGTAAGTACAGAAGAAAATTAGGGAAGGTTGCACACTTTCTGAAGAGACCGCACCCTGAGCAGCAGTAGCACATTCAAAATAACAGAGGAGGCTGTCACACTGGTGGAGAGCAGCTAGAAGGGACCTACCTGCCAGTAGCCAGAAGATTCTCCCTGTGGGGACTGCACTGAATGCTGCACACACCCATTGAATGCCTGCAAAAGAGGAACATGGAGCAGAGGGAAGAGACAGCAATGTATGATTTGAGAAGGGATTCTTCCTTGAATTTCACGGATTTGGGGTCCACTTTACTGCATCAAGGTGTCTCAGGAGAGAAGAACAAGGTAAACTCAAATTTCAGTCCAGTGAAACACAAAAGCAGAGTTCCATCTACACAGTCCAACAGCCTTTCCAGAGTAAAACTTCTACTCACACAGTCTCTCAACACAAATAATTTCTAGTAGTATTTGCATCATAAACTGCTGTTCAGGAGCCCATAAGAATTTCAGCAAAACTCCTGCATTCCCAGGAGACTTTACTCCCAGCATTAATATTTGCATAGCAATAACCCCCAGTGTATTTTAAGGTTAGATATAAAATTTCACTGGAGAGCTGTGTATATTGTTTTGATCATATTTTAAAAGGTATGTTATGCCACCAGAAAAAAAGAGATTACTTCAAATGGGTGAACAGCAGAGAACAAAGTATTTTCTAAAAAACATTCCATAATAAGATACCCAAATATAACACACACAAAAATTCCCAAAATAAAAGTGTACATCAGGATCCTTCTTTCGGAAAGAAGCTACCATCATCTTCACGTGTGGGAGTGAGCAGTTGGTTTATTACGTTGAAGGACATGGAGAAGGAAGTTTCAACCTGAAGTTGTCCTGATGAAAACACCTGATAGATGTCTCCATTTCCCAAGGGAGGCAGGAACAGGACTCCGCTGTCACTGCGTGTCTCTGCATTCAGTGGCTTGGGAAGGGGGGCACGGCAGCACCGTATGTCCACACATGACAGCTGTAGGGTCCAGTGGCAGACACGCTTACCTCCTGCTGGTGAAGACAGGAGTCTCTGGACTGCACCTGGTGTCCCAGCCCTTTAGCAGGCTGTCGTCTCCTCCTGCACAGGGACAGAACATTGTTACCCTAAGCACCGCCAAACAACCAGCGCAGGGCACTGAGGCAAAAGAGTTAATACAGAGCTGATGATTTTCACCCCTAGGATCTCATAGTGTTTAACAGATGTACCAAGCTTCATTTGAGGCTCACAGTACTCATCACCACAGAAGAGACATGCATTAGCAACATCCTCACTTTGCTAAGAAAAAAAAAAAAAAAAAAGAGAGAGAGAGAGAGAAAAAGACTGGACTCCAGAAGCTCTCTGGCTCTCTTGCACACAAGAGACTATCACCTTTTTTGCCAATAGCCAGCAAAAGTACAGTTTAAAAGGCGCAGCTTCTCCTAATTAACTCCGACCACTCTCCACATTCAAGAAGCCTTTTACCCCTAGCAGCATCCCCAACTCTTTCAAGAGGTGTGATTGCAAGCAGCATACCCAGCCCTGGAAAGTAAAACCCCACAGAACACACATCCCTACACAAGGTGGCCCCTCCCCAACACCCCCAAATGAGAGCACCTGCCCTTACAGACCTGAATACACAATATCAGTGTCCCAGTAATTAAAAGCAGCAATCCAGGCCTCAAATTTGTGAGCTTCCCACTGGTTCAGGACATGCACAGAAGGAGCAGATTCATCTATGGAGAAAAGATTCAGCTTCCCCTCTGAATCACTGCTGATCACTCTCAAAGGACATCCACTACAGTGGAATACAGAAAAAACATTAGAAATTACTGAAACAATCAAGTATGTTTGATACAACTAAACATTCATAGAAACTGGCAGTACAGTGGAAGGAACGCATGCATTTATACAGTTCTTTTCAGCTTCAGCCCACCCCATCTTAAAATCATCAACACCAATGATCCCCGTTCCCTGATCTCACAGGGGGAGCAAACTGCTCACACTGATGTGAGGAAAAGAAAACCAGCTTTGGGTCTGTCTTTCTCCTAGATGCATAACTTGACTTCTCACACGCTTGATGTTACATCAATAAACAAATTCCCTTTTGAGAGGGTTTTTCTTTTTTCCTCCAAGTCTGACAAGGACCTCTCAGAGTCTCTTCCCTCTTCTGAGTACAAAGAAATGTTTTATTTCCCTGATATCACAGACATCTGAAGCACTGGCTGATCCTGACCTTTCCTGCTCTCTTCCTGTGGCACAGCACAGTTGCAGTTTCTGGACACAACGTTCTTGGAGCACTGGCAGAAGTTTTGCAGCTCATAGTGCACAGATTTTCTGACATTCCCTGACATGAGATAGGTACCTTCTGTCTGGTTACCCACAACCGTGGGTACTGATTTGGTGGCTCAGGGTTTCTCTCCAGTTCTACATCGTATGCTAGTTACTAAACCGTACTGAATCTCTCAAATTTCCACACAAAGGCCCCCCCTTCCTACACAGGTGTGAGGGCTGCACATTTGGCTTCTAGAAGGGGTTATCTGTCTCTCAAGTGACAGCAGTGACAGGCTTTAAAGTGACTTTTCATCATGGCAACAATCATTTATCTTGAAGGGCAGGGACAAGGGGCAAAGACAAGGGGAAGAAGGAATGTAAGGAAGAAGAAAGTGTAACTGGGAATTCTACTTATTCATTAAACAGCATGCACAGAAACAGTCCTTAATTAGCAAAAGCTACTAAATATTTGCCCTACAGTATTAAGCACACAACTGCCTAATTCCCTCAGCTTCCAGCTTCACACCAAAGGCACCACTCTCTGTTCTGCACTTAACTACCTCTTTCAAGGTACGGCTAATTCATGTTATTTCATGCAGTGATGCCATTTCTGAAATCAAACGAATGAGCATTTGAGAGAGGAAGGAGCCACTTCCAAACTAATTCTCTCCCATTTCTCACTAATCTGTGTTTAAACTTCCTACATGTCATATTATTAGCAGTCCTTAAGCAGAACTTCACACTAAAATTTCAGCCATTCTAAGAGGAGAGATGGAACCAGTGGATCCATCTGGATCCCATTCTGGTCTTTGCTTTTAGCAAAGGCAACAGAAGACATGTCCCTGGCTCACCCGCTGCCATTCACCATAGCACAACCTCACATTTGTTGTTGGTTTAGTCTCCACTCTCGTTACAGTGGCTGCAGTTTGTGTTCTTGTCCCTTTGTTACCCTTGCTCTGCAAACAGTAACTTCTAGAGAAGTTGCAGGGAGACAGCTGGTATCTAGAAAGTCTTAAGCTACTTCACAAAAAGCCACCAAAGATTAATTCATCAAAGTCCTCAACTTACGCCTGACAGCTGTCACGCACACAACAGCCTCCAATACCGGCCTTTATCCCCCATCCTCACCATTGCTCTCGTCCAGTGGACCAGTCTAAGGACAAGGCCAGACGCTGTGCGCCAAGATCGACCCTGAAGCATGGCTCCAACATGCAGCTGTTCTTCTACTGGAAAGAAAAGGAATGGGTTAAGACTGGGAAGACAGCAGGTACGTAACAATACGTGCACTGCTTACTCCCACAGCAGGTGTTTCCCACAGACTGATGAGCATATTGGGGTCCCACACTAAAAAGAGATGAAACATCCCATAGCAACATACAATCACTCAGTACTAGCTGAAGGGCAAACACATGCATACACAGGATCCCCGCTCTTCTGCTACCCACTGCCCACCAAATCACCCTTAACTTCTGCTTCCTCTCAGTGAGTGAAGTACAGCAGAGGCAATGACCTCACTGCTGAATTCCCTTACAGATTGACTTCTACCTTCTTTGCTCTGTGGGAACGGCTCTCTTGATTACTCTCTTTTCTCACCAACTGAAAGAAACCCCCTCTTCAAAATTATTCCCTGCTTTTAACAACTTTGCGACTTCTGCTGTGTTTACCAGTTAGTCCATACTTATTCTCAAGTGAGTTTTCCACGGTTTGCTTCTGCTCCCCTCATGTCAATTGTCTCCCACACTCTGCAGGTGGGTAGAGCCCAGCCAGTCTCTCTGGTGCCATGAATTTTGTGGAATTTATGAGAAAGGTTATCGGAAGACAAGGGATGTATTTAAAAAGCTAAGCATACTGAGGAAGCCATGGAAAACAGCTTTCCTGCAAGTCTCTGCACGCTGCTAATAAGATGTATCAAATATGGGTGAAAAGCAGCTTCAACAGCAGCAGGCGTTACGGCCACCTACCTCACTTCCAGTCAGGTGGCAAAACTCCACAGCGCCTGTCGAGTTTGCAATGCCAACCATGGGATGTTCTGCAACGGGGACGTGGCACCTAAAAGATCAAGTTAAACAAGTCTTGAACATCCATCTTGCTGGTATTTTAGGAGGAGAGCAAAGTCTTAACTTTTATTCCAGGATGTACAAGGAAAAGGTAATTGACCAAAAAACATCTCGTGAAGAAAATCTCAGGCTCCTCAAGTTCCCACAAACCTGCATGGAGGATTATATATATGTGTATATATATATACACACGCACATATATGTATATATATGGGAAACTACACTATATTATATAAACAAAAGAGGTCCACAGTCACTGACCAGCTGCTCGTAAGTGAGCAGAGGAGCGAAACACAGAAATGAGTGCAGTCTTTGCTCACTGGAACGAACTTGAGAATATTCCCTCCAAGAAGTCAGGGGAAGTTCAGTTAGAAAATATTACTGCTGCTGCCACACCAACAGCCAAAAAAGACCCCCAGAACAGCAGGCGCGCTGCTGTGAGCGCCAGGCTCTGACAGGCCAGCATTACCATTTGATGTCCAGGATAGCGGCAGTGTCAATCCTTTGGATTTCCGTCAGCGGGATGTAGGGCTGCTCTTCGTTGTAGTGATACAGGTAGAGGCGCCCGGTCCGGTCACAGGCTCCATTGCTCCCCCGGGAGTCAGTCTACATCAAAAATTGGAAAGAAAAGGGTAGGATTAGCTGCGTGTCCACCTCCCACCGAGCTTTTACCACCCGCGATCGGGCCCGGAGCAGGGCAGAGGCTCCCCCTTGGCAGCCCCCTCCCTTGCAGGGCTCCGGCTGCCGCAGCTCCCTCAGAGCCAGCCACTGTCACCGCTGGGGTCACCCCGCAGGGACAAGGCCCCACGGCCGGGGCTGAAGCGGCCGGCGGGCACCCGGGGCGTCGCTGAGGTGGCCTCGAAGGGCGGGAGCACCCCGGGTGCCGCTGAGGTAAGCGGGGAGCAGCGGGGGCGGCCGGGGGAG
>JAVJGI010000065.1:8947733-8969054 GCA_035590275.1 Ibycter americanus | reverse complement strand
CAAGGGGGCACAGCAAGGACCCCCACGTATGGCTAATTCTTCAGGAACGGGTGGTGAGTGGCCAGCCTGCACTGGGTGGTTTGAGGTGAAGCACTGAGCTCCATGCACCCAGCAGTGAAGCACAGCTCCCCAGAGAGCTGCAAGCAAGCACACACAGCCCAGCCACCTTCCCACCTTGGGGCCAGGTTCAGACACCCCCTCACATCCCCAACACCTGGTTTATCTGCTGACTCACAGCCCAGGAAGGGGCCAGGCTCCTCTGCAGCCCACAGGGACCATAGGAGAAAGGTCCAAAACAGGAGCTGCAGAGCCCTTGTGCTTCCTTCTGTCCCAGCCAGGAGCCAGGACATTGCCACAGAGAAATTCACTGCTCCTGCTGCCCACAGCCCACCAAGCCCCAGCACAGGACCTGGCACTGGGCTGTTGGCAGTAGTAGGGGCTGGACTAGGGACCTCCTGAGGTCTCTTTCATCCAACTCTGCCATCGTTTGTCTCAGAGCCAAGGCACATAAAGCTCTGCCATCCATCCCGGACACCCTGTATTGAACCCCAGACCAGACATCCTCCTCCAAAGCCCACCATGCCAGCCAGAGACTCACCGCTTGCAGACCAGACCTGGTAAAGGTCACCTGGCTGTGGCACCACAGGGTGAGTGCCCTGCCTCAGCCTCATGGCAGGACAGCTCCAGAGGAGAGCAGACACGAATATGGCTTGGTCTGGAAGAGGAAGGGTGTCTCTGGCTTGGCCAAGCATGTCATGTCAAATGGGCTGCAACAGACCAACCCTCAAAAGCAGGGGTAGGATGAACCTGGAGAGAGTCCCCTAGGGCTATGGGCACAGAAGTCTCCTCCAACACTGGTACTTCACTGCTGCTGTCTCAACCCCCAAATCTTATTCATACCAGCAAAGCAATTGTCCTTCCCATGCTGGGGCCGATCAAACCCGGTTCATCCTGACCCTGGTCTCCAGCCCCCGCAGTGCTCCTCCAGCCCCACTCCTTCCCAGCACTGTCAGCCTGGCTGCATCTTCTTGCCTGAGAGCTTCCTTTTATAGCACCTCCCTTAATGAGGTGGGTTGTGGGTGGGTTTTTTATATAAGATCATTTCTTCAACATGTCAGGATTACTTTGAACTCTGAGCTGGTCATCAAAGGCTTCTCACAGGGCTGTGGAGTCTGCAAATGCATGGTCTCCATTCAAGAGTGTTGAGGATTGCTCTTTGGGAACCGCACCTGCACGCAGGTTATAATAGTCCCAGGTGATTTCTGCTCCCTGCTGACCAGTGTGAAACAGCATCAAACACCTTCCTGCAGTCAAGGACTGGAGATGTGCCTTTTCCACCTGCCTTTCACTCGCTGCAGAAGGAGGTTCATTGCCATCCCCTGAGCCAAACGGTGGGTGCAGTGTTGCAAGGCACCATGCATCCCATACATCGCCACCAGCAGAGGTGAACAGCAGGAACACAGGACCCACACAGGGTGACACATCCTCAAATACTTTCCCAGCTTACAGTAGTTTGCAGTTCATGGACCTCCTCAGCCAGAGCTGAGCCTTTTTGTGTGATAATCCCTGGTGGATTTTTCAACCATGAACTTGAGCTGAACCCACTCTTTGAACCCACGTGAGCTCCTAGTTTATTTGTTCTCAAAGATAATCCACAGATGAGATTTCTTCAGCCAGTGTTCAAAGTGCCATAAGACAAAAGCCCACCATCAGGCTTTTGAAAACATGGAGTTTATCCAAATGCCCTTTACCCTGACCTCCAGACCACCCTAGGCTGAGCTCTCAGCCCTGCCGGGAGGACATCGGTTGCACTCCCCACCCAACACCAAAGCAGAAAAGGAAAGTAACCAACCAGCCATACCAGATCCAGCTGTGATCACACCTCCCCAGGACCACTGGCACCACCAGGGACCACCTTCATCTTCCCTGTAGACCTTTGGAAATATATGCACCATCTCCAGCAGGTTGTGCTGCATCTGCCCATGCACTCATGTTACCCTGTCTCTAATGATTTAATGTTGTTTCCGCTGCCTGGGCTCCTCCTCCTTGTTCTTGAGATAATTGCAGAGATTTCCATTTTGCCAGATTCCTAGCCTCTCTCTGAACTTACTCCCTTAAAGCTGTTTCTGAAGGACCAGGCAGCCGCCCTGCGGTATCCTCCCTCACACGTGCTTCCCAGGAGTTATTACGTAGCAGTTCTCAGTCTGTAGTCTTCATTTTGCTACTCTCCCTCCTTCCTTTTCCAAGACATTAATTGCACATCCTCTTCCAGCTGCATCTGTGAGTTAGGATAGACCCACCACTAGACTGTCTAACCAGGTCATTTGGATCAACATGGGTTGGAGAGCATTCAGACAAGCAGCTCAAGCCAGGAAATCCAAAGATGCAATCCTCCAGCAAAATCCTCCGGAGCTGAAATCCTCCAGCAAAGGGAGGGCAAGACTCAACAGCCAGGAGTGCTTGGTTGACATCATTTCAACCAGAGGAGAACAGATGAACTCCAGTCCATGGTCACCATCACCCAAACTGTTGCCACCTTCTCAGCCCATTGCTCTCTGCTGGTCAACCCAGAGACAAAGCTGCTTCTTTCTCCTCTGTGCATGCTTTCCCTGAATGTGCTACATGGTCCAGGTCTGGTGATTTGACTCCAGTTGGAATTGGCAAAGCTCAGCTCAGGTTCAGCTCAGTTCAAGAAAAAAACAATGGTTTGACCTATTCGGCTCCACTCCCCAAGGGAACCCCACAGTCCTCATTTGGGCAGGATGGGCAGGGACTGAAACAACCGAGGGATCCTCCATCCCTCCTAGCAAAGGCAAGCTGCTGGGCTCACAGCAGAGCTGGGATTCACAGATACCCCTGTGGAAGGAAGACCTGGGCTCCAGGACGTAATGCAAGAGCCTGAGGGTAAAATAAATAAGGGCAATTGGGTGCAGCACCCCATCCTCATTCCTGAATATCAGTAGAGTTGGGTGCTGGTAGAGGAAATTACAAACTGCTTTTTAAAATTCAGATACCCAGTTGCCACCTGAGTCCCAGTGTAAACAGAGCTGAGATGGCTTGACCTCACCAAATGTCCAGAAGTGCTTTAGGATCATTGAGATGGACCTCAACAGATAAGCTCCAGACTACCCAGGGCTCACCACGCTGTCTGCTTGGGCCACAGCCAGCCTCACCGAAAGCACTGAGTCATCTCTTACAAGTCACAAGAAATCCTTTGTTTATTTACAGCCACTAATCGACTCATTAATTCCTGTTCCACTGAAAGTTTGCACCTTATTACTGAGTTGGACTTTGATGACTTCAGCTTCCACTCCCTGGATCTCATCCAGCCTGTCCCCGATGTTTCCCAGGAGATGGCAGTCACTTCCCGAGATACACAGGTGAAGCAGGGGAATCTCCGGGATGAGACCTGGGAGCTGGGCTGAGTCTCACGGGTGGTGCTGGTGGCAGGGGAGGTGGTCGGGGGGGTTTGCACCCAGCCACGGGTCTGTGATCTGCAGCCCTACCTGGAGTCCCAGGGACACACTTCAGGATTTACACCGAGTGGGAAGGACGTGATGGGCGAGTCACACCAGGAGCAGGGAGCAGCCGGAGTGTGCCTGGGGAGCGATGCCAAGTCACGAGAGTGCTGTCCCAAGAGGGACACTGAGTCACGGGCTGCGGTTGGCCGAGTGTTCACGATGCAATGGCCCTGCCCGTGGGCAGGGGACAGGGGGTGGCGGCAGGAAGGGCTTCAAGGGAGGGGGAATGGGTATGGGGAGCGACGATGGGGTGTGCCAGGGCAGGCAGGGTTGTACGGGGGGTGGGAGCTGAGCTGAGGGAGCAGGCTTCCAAGGGGTGTTGGACATGGCCAGGGTGGGAAGTGGAAGTCCCTGGTCAGGGGAGGAGAGCAGATGGCAGTGGGGACAGCAAGAGGGAGCAAGGGGGACGGGGAAAAGCGCAGCTGGGACAGACGTGGGCATGAGGTCCATGGGCTGGGGTGTGGGCATGGGCCGTTGGGGGTGCTCAGCAGTGAGGGTGAGGCTGAGCCGGGCGGTGGGGGCTCAGGTGAGGGCTGCGGGCGTGCACACGGCGAGCAGAGCGGCTGCCATTTGGGATGGGGACAGTGAGAAATGGGAATGCCATCGGCGTGGGACCACCGTGTCCCCATGATGTATTGACATGGGGTTGCTGTGCCCTGGGCGTGCAGGGTGGTGGGAGCACCATACATTTGGGGTACAGAAGGGGGTGGAGCACCACACATCAGGTGTGGAGTCCATGCGTTGGGGATGCAGGGGAACAGAGCACCGTGCATTGGGGGTGCAGCGGAATGGAGCACCATGCACTGGGGGTGCAGGGGAACGGAGCACTGTGCACTGGGGGTGCCGGGGAATGAAGCACCGTGCACTGGGGGTGCAGGCGTGGGAGCACTGTGCACTGGGGGTGCAGGAAGGGTGGGAGCACCACTCGTTGGGGGTAGGATGGGAAGCAGGTGATACATGTACAAAAGCTGGGGCTGATGTGGGAGCACCATGGCCTGGGGATGTTCCCGGTATGGTGGGGACATCATGCTGTGACCTGGCCCTGTGGTCAGAGCCCTGCAGGGTGGCAGGGCACAGCCAGGGAACATGACATGTCCCTAGGGGCTGTGTGTGGCACAGGCAGCATGGCTTGCTGGCAGGAGCACAACCTTCCCAGCCACGCAAGAAGTCATGAATCAGCTATGTGAGCTGCTCCCCCAGTCTGCCTGCCTGCTCTGCTGGTCTGATCTCCAGCCAGCTCTGCGCCATGCCGCACTGATTTATATCTCAGCCTTTTCTTGCTACCTGGTTGTGAGCCATGCGGGTGTTAGGGGCCAGTGCAGAAGGTTTAGTGACAGCAGCCCTGGCCATCATCAATCACAGCAATGCTTGGATTTACAGACTGAGAAGTCAGGCGGAAGCCCAGCAGTCCTGGGGAGCTCATGGTGCTGAGTGATGTGTGTTAGGGGAGAAAATCCACTTGTCCCTGGACACCAGAGGGCTGGGCTTTAGGGAAGGACTGGACAGTTCAGGGGCTGATGGACTCGGGCCACGTTTGGATGTTGGAAAAAGAAAACACTCATGCATGCAAGCGTGGAGCCATCCCAGCCCACGGCAGCACTGATGTGCAAAACCCCACAAGCCACCCCATCCGTCCTGCTTTCTGCCGCCTCCTCGGCCACGGGGACATGCATTCTCCTGCCTCTGCCTCCCCACAGCAGCTCTCCAGGTCCCACCTGGCTGGCACCCCACAGGGTTTTCCTGCCCTGCTCCATTCATAGCCCAGCTCTGCACCCTGCAGAACACCCCACTTCAGCAAGGTAAGTGCTCCACCTTGTAGAGCTCAAATGCTCCACAGGATGGCTGTCCGTGCTCCCCCAGGCTCAGGATGTGCAGCAGAGAGCTCAGAGGACCATAAGGGGTCCCTTCCCAGAGCTGTCATGCCTTGGGTGCCCTGAGGACATTCTCTGGCCTTGGCATCCTCCCCACACCACCAAGCAGGACCTGCAGTAGGGAGAGGTGTACAGAGATGCAGTCCATGACCCTGACAGCTTTCAGTGACAGTCACGATGACTGCAGTGACAGTCATCGTGACTGTCACTGAAGTCCCTTGAGTCAGAAGCTGCCGAGTCCCCATTAAGCATCTGATCCCCCTGCCCAACCCCAGGGAACACATCCACCCCACAGCTGGACTGAGGAACTGGGAAAAACCCAAGTACCAGGCCCTGAGCACCCATAAGTGAATAATAGGGACCAGAGAAGCACGTGCAAACCCCTGCGCAGCACGGAGCCACCCACACAGCCCATGCAGCATGCCCCAGCCCCTGCAGCACATCATTGCTGTCCATTCGTCGAGTCTGAAGACTACATGGAGAAGCTGGACTCAGCTGCTGATGCAGGCAGCATCGTGCTGCTCTGAGGGGGTCTTCTGGCCATCGTGGTACCCAGGACCTGCAGGGCCTTGTCCCAAGGGGCAGTGTGGGGGAGAGCACCTCTGGGGCAGGCTGTGGTGCTGGGGTGGGGGAAGCAGAGGGGAGGCATATGGGAGGGCTGGCAAAGTACAGGCTGAAGGGTTTGATTGCTCCATAAACCCAGGGAATGGATGTGGGTGCCAAGGCAGCCCTGGCAGGGGAGCGACTGGGCTCAGGCTGCAGCTCCTGTGAGCTCCCCGCAGCCAATGCCAGTGGGAGCCACTCGGAGAAGAAGCTGGACACGCACAGAGTGGTAACAGGGATGCTCACCCCAGCCTCCAGCCCACATCCCATCCCGCACCCCACGAGCACAGCCATCATGGCTGCTGATAGCCCAGGACGCAGGGGCACAACTGTGATGGATATCATCTCAAACCACCTGGACATGTCAGGGTGCCCACAGAAGCACAAGCCTCGTGCACGTTCCTCCCTCCATTCTCTTGCTGGGAATGAGCTGTCCATCGCTAATTGATGCTACTGGGCTCATGAGTGGCTCCGTGGGCAACCCAGCAAGTCTCTGGGACACACAAGGTCGTGGGACCCAGCATCCTGCAGCTCCACTCTGATAAAGAGAGATTGCCCACCAGCATCAGTTTGTCCAGAGGACAGCGTTAGTCCAACACTGAGGGCCAAAGGCATGCCAGGGATGGCCTGCACAAGCCCTAGGAAATGCAAAGCCACCTGCCCAGTGTAGTGACTGCCGCTGCACACTTTACTCAGGGGTCCAGGACTGGCTCAGATGTGGGACCTGCAGGCAGGTTAGGAGGCAGATGACATTGCTAGAGCTGGTGGAGCCCAACCTGGAGATGCATGGCCCCACAGAGGATTCAAACCCAGCCCAGACCTGGTCTTTCCCACTGCCTGTCCCAGTGGGAAAGGTCCAAGGGTGAAAGACTCACCTAAGCTGCCCTTCCACCCTGAACCATCTTCTTGGTGAGGGAGGGCAGGCGAGGTCATGCCAGAGGTCTATGGGCTCGGGGCGGCCAGCCAAGCTCCTGCTTCGGGGACGCGCATCCCCCCAGCCTCCATAACACCCCACTGGCGCGGTGGCACTGAGCGGGCCCAGCCACAGCGCCAGGGTCCCAGCAGGACAGGGCAATGTGCCCCGTCCCCAAGCAGGGCACAAGGACAGCACCCCAATGAACTGCACCATGGCAGCAGGACAGCACGTGCCCAGGTGGGAGCCCTCCAGCGCCAGGCCACGTGCTGGGACAAAGTCCAGCCCCGGCACCGGCACTTGCCATGGGGAAGCTCCAACCTGCCGCAACCTGCTGCCACCCCTTGCGGGGGTCCCCCCTGTCCTGCCGTGCATCCTCAGGGGACAGCCCGGGGCCTCCGACGTTGGCACCGAGCCTGGTCCAGACCCCAGCTGGCCGGCGCTGGGTCCAAGCCAGCCTGGAGCTGCCGTGCCGTGGGGTGCGGAGCAAAGCTGTTTGCACAGCTGTGTGCTGCGCGGCGGAGAGAGCCGGCCCGGGGAAGGCCATGTCTGGAAAAGCACCGGCTAACCTGGGGCTGGATCGGTGCGGGTGGAGGCTTGGGGAAGGCATGACCGTGCTGCAGGCCGGCAGGCAGTGCACCCGGGGCGGGGGGTGCTGCCGGTGCACCTGGGGCAGGGGGGATGCTGGCAGTGCACGCGGGGCGGGGAGAGGCTGAGCGTCGTCCGTAACCGCCCTCAGATGAGGGATTTTTCCATTAACTTGTCCAGGCTCTTCCCAAACGCGGCCTTCGAGCACCCACCGCGTCCTGAGGCGAGGGGCCTGCAGCTCGGACGCCTGTGAGGCGGCGGGCTGCGCCTCAGGCTTAACCCGGGGGCTGCTCATCAGAGAGAAGATCAGTCCCCTTGGCGTCCTCCCTCTGCCAGTCCTAAGGACCTTCCTCATGTCCCCGTCGCTCACGCCTGGTCCAGAGCAGGGATGTGGTTGACGTAGCCGTGTCTTTGCAGAAGCTGTTCTGGGCCACGGAGGGATGCTGGGCCCTTGCCCTGAGCCTCTCCCCTTCCCGAGATGGAGGGCGAGAACTGCAGGCTCAGGGTCCAGCCCAGTCCATGCCGAGGTGCTGCTCTCTGCTCGCCCATCCTCTCCTCAAGCCTTGTTTGCTGCTGGTCCCCAAGCTGAAGCTTTTGCAGGACTGTTTCACAACCCAGAGGTCTCATTGCTGAGTGAAAATAGCGTAGGGCTCATCTTCTGATGTCTTCCCACAAGCAACATCACATTTATTGACAATGAATTTCATCTACCAGTCTAGTAAGATCCTTCTGCAATTCTTCTTCACTCAGCCTTCATTACATTATAATTGCACTAATAACCTCATCAGTGGATGTTGTCACCTTCCTGATTCATTACTTTTTCCCAATTATTTTTTAATATATTGGGCATCCAACTGTTGACATCCCTCCACCAACCCCCCCTTAACTCTTCCTGTCCTGTCTTTTAAACACTTGTTTGCTCACATGATGACATTCCCCCTTTTCCCATAGCAGCTTTGTCTTTAAGTGCCTTGAGCAAAGTCTTGATCAAGTGCATTTTGGAGGTTCAAGCAGACTGTAGAGACCAAATTCCCTTTATCCCCTGCTTGTTGATGCCATTAAAACAATTCCAATCCCAGAGTTTTGAAGAACGACTTCCCTGTACAGAGGCTGCATTGATTCCTCACCAATATTTAGCCATTGATAGTGCATCATGAATTTGCTAAGTGCAAGTTTACCTGGTTGTAGTTTGCCACATCTGCCCCGAAACTCACTTCAGGAGCTGCTGTCACATTTGCTGTGGGTACCAAGGGAGAGGTTACTATCCGAGCTGGCAGCTTGGCTTCTTCACCCTTGAGCCATCTCAGAGCCCATACGTGGCTCCGTATGGCCCTGGCAACTTGTTACTGCTCATTTCATCTGAACTTTAGTCTTTCCTAGAAGCATTTCAGTCACAAAGAGATTCTCTGCTGAGCTCTCCATATGGGTTTGAAGTATTCCCGTATGAACTCCCCCAGCTCTTTCACAGCAAACACAAATGCAAACAATTCACTTTTTTTCTGCTGGGACTTTATCTCCAGGTCAGACCTTCCCTTTACTGTGCATCACATCTACTGCCTGCGGCAGTCTCCCTGCTTCTGATTTTTTCAGTTATTTGTGCAAGTTTTATGACTTGTATGTCCTTTGTATTCCATTTTCCTCTGCATTATTTTAGGCTTTTTTTTTTTTTCTCCCTGTTTGTTGGCGCTTTTTTCACATTTCACCTGCCAAGTTTATTCTTTCCATCTTGTACATTTGGACACAAGTTCAGTTTATGAAGGATTTCTTCTTACTCTACGAGCATCCCACACACTGCTGTTTCATCACACCAGCCTCCTTTTGTCCTCTCTCAGTTCTGTTTTGGTGGGTGGTAATCATTTTCTCCTGGCCCCAACGTGGTGTCTTAAACTGTCCCCACATGCCACCTGCAAGCATTTAAGTCCTTTAGCTGCCCCTTTTCCCTTCACCAGTTTCACTTACAATTAAATCACCACCACAGAGGAAAACTTCAAAGTATAATCCTATGGGTGTATTAAAGGCTCAAATATCAAAAGGTAAGCGCTGAGCCCTGCAATACCTTGTATTTCAGATTTTGTGTTTCTTAAGCCAGCCATGATTTTTATGGGTTTTAACTGTGACTTTTGAATGTTTGGGATTGGCAACACCACCCTACTTCAATATGAAGGAGCACATGGGGGGGAAAGTATCAACATTTCATGGTACATTTACAAGGAGTGTGCACCCCTCTGTGACAGCCAGCATCAGGAACACTGCAGGTTCCTGACATGAAGCTGTTATTTGCAACTTTGCAGCTGTGACAGAAATCTGCAGGAAGCATCTTAGATGGACAGTCTCTCCATCAGGTTAAGTCCCTGAAAAGTCAGCTCATTTACAAGTACCACACAGGGCTGCTCCAAGATAAATTACCATGTAATCTAACCCTGCGCTTTTAAAATACTTGCCCATATGAGGATGTCCATGTCAACCCAGTTTGTTTAAGAGGGGAAAGGAAGTTCTTTACCAGAGCTTCATCCTCTGAAAAACCACGTAGGCTGTATGAAGTAGAGCTGCCATCTCCAAGTCTAACTGGTTCTTCTGCCAGAATCATTGATCACACAGCTTCCCACACTAACCAGGAAAAACTGTTCTGCAGGCAGTGACATGCCTGCAGGACATGACAGTCCCTGGGATCTTTCTAAGAGTCAAAATCCCTGTAGCCACTTCCCTCCTCTGGCACAAGGACAGTCTGGAATCAGAGGTCGCACACTGAAGTTAGAACCTGTGTTATTTCAGCAAGCCCTTTCAGGATGTCTGGGCAAGTTGCTTTTCCTTCGGTTGATGGTCTAACAGACCACTAACCTAGCGGGCATCTTCCCCCCCCGCCGCCTGCTTCACCCCGTCCTCCTGGCCCCTTCCCTCCCACATTTACTGGGATCGGGATTGCCCTAAGCACCCACCATCCTAGTTTTGCAGACTCTTTAGCTTGAGTCTCACCCTTCCTTCATTCCCTCTACCTGCTGCCCCATCGGGACTTTATCTGCAGTCTATCTTTGTCTTCATTTCTCATTGCAGCAACATTACAAACTTTAGGACTGACCATTCTCCCTGCTCAGTGCTGCAGAAGTGTTTAAATGCTCCAAGACTGCACTTCTTTGCTAAACATGATTACTGGTAATACCGTGGAAAATTGGCACGACAAATATCAGCCTTTTAAAAAGGCAAGAAAAATAGTCAATACTTCTGCCCTTTTCAATGGATTACCTTGAATAAAAAAAAAATTCCTTGTGTCCCATTTTATATTCACCAAAAACTGTACAGTACTGAAAGCAAATAATTGAATGTTTCCTTAACAAAAAATAAAATCACCCATTACAGAAAAATT
This sequence comes from Ibycter americanus, assembly GCA_035590275.1. NCBI lineage: Eukaryota > Metazoa > Chordata > Aves > Falconiformes > Falconidae > Ibycter > Ibycter americanus. The sequence goes on along the minus strand of JAVJGI010000065.1, from coordinate 8,958,197 downwards.
TGATTAGGTCCTGCTTGACTTCTTCATACTTAAGGGGATTTTAGGCTGCCTAAGCAGAAAAGTTAACAGTCTAACCATGATTTAAGAGTTGCAACTTGACAACGTTTCTACCCATTGAACTTCCAGCAGGAAGCTTCAGAAGTTCTTTGTAATTTCTCCAGATGCCTAAAGCCGAAGTATGAAAACCCACCCACATACTAATAATTAAGAACTTCCTGTGCAGATATTAGAAACATAATATAATATTGGAAGTCCACAGCAGTTCAATTTTCTAACAAATTGAATACAAGCAAGACCAACATTGCAACATGAAGTGGCAAAGTGAATCCTGATTGAAAAATCAAAATTCTTAATGGCTTTTACAAAAAAATTTTTAAATACCTATTTCACTAAGCACTCCAAGAAAGGCTCTGCATCAAGTACGCACATTCTTCTACTGTGAAGCAAGACTAACACCTGGCACTAAATTATCCATTTAGTTCTTCAGGATAGACTCAGTTGATATTCCTTATATTTCCAAGGCAAAAATGAAAAAGCAAAAACTTTCAGATTATGCATGACAAAACGTCTGAAAAGGAAAACAGGCATGTACTCTGCAAGTCAAATCCTCCTCCCATATTATTTTTACTCATTGCTACATAAAAAAACAAAAAGTGATTCTTGGATTGATGGCATCTCTTTAGAAAATGAATAAATAACTCAAATTACCAAATATTAGATCATTTCAACATATCTGCACATCACTATAGTATTTGCTATGTTTACGGGGAAGCCACGAAGGCAACCACATCCACACACAGCTGACTACCTGAGCTTTCCTACAACTACTTTATATACAAAGGTTTCATAACAAGAAAGCCAATTCAGCTTTCTAAAAATACTGGTTGCTTAAAGCACAATCTCCAGCAGCCCTTCTCTGAAGGCAGTGACACGCTATAGCTTGCCTGTATGCACAGATCCCAGATGGTCCCCTACATTCCGCTCCAGTTTCTGGTGCACTGGTTCCTACTGAGTAGGTATTTCCAACATCCAAGTGTGACTGTGCTCTGAAAGCAGCTGGAAGGGAACGGGAGAAAGCTAGAGTAGACAATGATTCATTCCAACCTTTACTTTGTTTGCCCTCCCTCCCCCCCCCCTTTTTTTTTTAATATAACTTCCATGCAGAGTTCTCCAAAGTAACTGCTGATGTTGGAGCCTGCCTTCTGGCCTTGGCACTGCCACAGATACTTCTAGCCACATGGGAGGAAAAGCTTTTGCTACATGACTTTTTTTTTTAAACTTTCAGGCCAACAACGTGTTCTCATCTGAACATTACAGTTAATGAGTCCTATCAAGAATTTCTAACAAAAACTGTACATGAGTTTACAAACGTATTAACATATAAATAATGAGAAGCTTCCTGCCTGGAGCCTCCACAGTAGTCTTTTTGCTTGAGAATATAATACTGGAAGGGTAGACCCAATCCCTTTCCACAGCACCAGTCAGAGCTGGCTTAGTTCAGTCAGCCATTCTGCTCAAGCATCACAGGGTTTTTCTTCTTCAGTGCCTCTGGCTTCAATAAGCAGTCTGTCATTACTGTGCAAAAGCAAGAGTCCAATGCCTTTGAGAAGGAATCCTGCTGCTAAGAGGCCTGTGCCACCCGGTCATCGTTCTGGTCCGAGCTCTTGCTGGAAGGTCCGTTTCTTCTCCCGACAGTGTTTCTTGTGAGCAGGCCAGTCCTTCTGCTGGCATTGTGACCCACAGTACCTCGCCACCTGGCATCGGCCACAAATGTTGAATTCACGTAACTAGGAAGAACACAAGACAGCATTAGTGAGCCTTTTTCACTGCCAACGAGCACCCCTCCATCGTTTCCCAAGTAGGCTTATGACCAGGTCTTTTGCACCTACCACAAATATGAACATCCCACCATAAGCGTCAGAGCATCAGAAGGCTTTGACATCATCACATTTGTTTGCGTTTGCAGTTGCTCTTGCAGAATGGGCTTAATCAACAAAGTATTTGAACACTTCATATTTGTTCTCACAATGCTACTGTTCAACTTTTGTTTCCAACTACAAGCATTTTAAATTCAAAAATGATAAGGAGAGCTGCACAAGCTCAGCCATTGACAGACTTAAGTTATCCAGGAAGCTTTCATACACAGACCCAAATAAAAGGTAAAGCTCACTTTTTCAAATACAGGGCATTTAAGACCATTTTTGCCAACATTCCCTTCCCCAAAGAAAAAAAGTGGAACAATTATTTTAGCCTACTCAGCATTTGTTATCACAAGAAAAGCCCTTCTTATTCACAAATAAGGACATCTGTCTCACATCTCATTCTCTGACTATACAGGTTGCTTCATTTCATCTAACTACAGCGAAGAACTAGAACTAGCTTTCCTCCCAGTTCTCCCCTGAATAAAGGCCACTCAAATCCACCCTCTCTCATGAAAGGTTAAGCAGGTTATTTTTTGATTCCACTACCGCCCAAAATCTCTTACAATGCTTTCTCCTGTCTTACACGGTTGCTTGCTCGTTCCTGTTCTAGGTCCCTAGAGAAATGCTTCCACCTGTCTTTCTGTACACTCTGCAGAAATCACACTCCTCCCAGTAAACCACCAGGTCATTTACTGTTCCAATTCAAAACTACATTCTCTCAAACAGAAAATTATCATAGGGTCTGAAGACTCATGCCAAAGAAAACCTGAACTAAAAAGAATTATTGTTTTTAGCAAGTGAATGGCAGATGTAAAGCTTTATGTTTAAGGAACAAACCCCTGGACACACATGGTAGCCTGAGTCACTACATGCTTCCTTGCAACTCTTTTGAACACACCTGTTTTTCAATCATTGTGCATGGTGGGTAGTGACATTCATAATAAGTGCATGAGTTCTCTTCCTCCTCCACAACGTCCCCGTTAGCGTTGTAATATCGTGTTACATTCAGTACAGGAAACTGCTCTTCTATAGGATCTGTAGGAAGCTGTTGGATTGCCAGCCAATACAGACTTTGTTCCCTGTAAAAAGCAAGTACAAATTTGGTCCATAAATTCATAATAAGCATACAGGGAGACTGAGTCCAAATTTATTAATAAAGTGAGAAGGGCCTGTGTTTAGCCTGTTGAGCCTCAGACTACACATACTCCTCATACTGGATATTTTTAGGGTTATTTTAGCCTAAATGGGGAAAAAAAAATGAACAAGTATCTACCAAGAAACATTTTCATCAGGCAAAATTATTTCTATGTAAATGGCTTGAGGTCTGTGTCTTAAACCCCCAGAATCATTGGCAGCATCGTTGCCATTCACTACATCTTTTCAAAATGAGCTTAATGAGCTCTGAACATCCCTATCTTATGGGTGCTGCAAGTGCTTCAAAAGAAGCGTTTAGTGTGATGTTAAGTCTATGGGTCTCCCACCAAAAATAAATACCTGCATTACCTCATAGATTAACCAAATTCATCCTGACATTGAGAGTTTGATGTGCTTTGAGTAACATTAATGCAACACGGCATGTTGGAAGTTCCCACAACCTACTAGTGAACAGCAATGGAAGTTGATCCCAGGAACTCACTTTGGTTTCAACCCAAATATGCGATTACAAGTGTAAGTATTTTGCAACTGCTGGCTTCTACAGGTTGTGTTAGAATTTTGGTGCCTGAGGATGAGAGCCACAAGCCAGTAAAACCTGCAGACATCACTCAAGTGGAAGGGGATGCAGGCTTCCTCTTTCACTGTGGTGACAACATGTGGCACAGTGAGGTCTCTACATAATACCACAGGGTTAGATGGTCCCTTCACAACTGGCATGAACCATGAGCATTAACTGTGTTCCCCATGTGAGGAAGCTAAGGCATACAATGACATGTAAGTAGCCCAAGGTCAAAAAGAAAAGGCTCTGCCACGATGAGAATAACTAAAAGAAGGAGACAATTTAAGAGATTTTCAATTTTTTTGATGGCAACCCCCTGCCAGATATCAACATACCTTTGTTTACTAGAGATTTCTTCAGCTTTGGGTTTCCACCCCCAAGGAACTAGGCGCAGATTGTCTAGGCGGTTGTCCACTGTCACTGAATTCAGATGTACCACCTGAAATCCAGGAGCAATCCCTCCCCGGTGTCTCTCCCTGGAGGAGACAAAAACAACTTGAAGGTCAGTGATAATCACTACTCCACAGCTAAAAAGCAAAGAATCGCACTAATTCCAGAAGATACGCCGCATTCTAGCCTGCTGTCTGGTGTCACCGAAACAGTCGCAGTAAAACTTGGGCGGCCAACAGACTACAGCAGCTACTTCAGGTATATGAACTGCCAGAAGAAAGAGACGTGTTCCAGGAGGTTATTTCCATTATAAATGAGTTTAATCAAAAGACAATCATCGTATAGTATAATTGTAAGCATACTGCAAAGAAAGTTCCAGAGACTCCAGTTACTGCAAGAGAATCTATGTAATTATTGCGTCCCACAGAGTAACTTGAAAGGTGCCAATACTCTTTTATTATTTAATAGGAAGTTCTATCAGACACATTTATGCAAGTTCAGCACTGGAGTGAAGTCACACAGTTTGTTATTTATGAAGAAATGTTTCTTAACAAGCAACAGGACAGAAGTTTCATCAACTATGCAAATTTTTTTTGACTCTTAATTGTGTGTAACACATGGAAGGTCTGCAGTGACTGCACGATTGACCAAGAGACAGCCAAAACCAGCTCAAAACCAAAGCAGGACTATTAGGAAGGAGGATGGCTGCACATTAAGTCCTAATGCGATTCTTCCCTACTGCCTTCTAAGAGTTTTCATTTTCCATTCCACCTTCTTTTCACTTCTCCTTTCTCTATTTCATGAAGTATCAGGTTCACTGTCAAGCACCCTTATGCCTGGACAAGTTTCCATATCGCTTCTTGTAGGAATCCCCATCCCACCTGAAATGTAAGGCTTGGACAGAAATTATGTCTCAGTATATTTGCTATGCCACGATTGATTTCACAGCACAGAGAGAACATACTGGCAGCAATCAAGGCCAATGTAAAACTGACTGCTCTGTCTGAGGGTTACCCAGCATTTCCTCCTAGGAGACCGTTCCAACAGCTGCTTACAGCTTTACCCAAGTCTAGTTTGGATGCTGCGTCCTGTTCAGCATTAACTAAACATTTCAGTTCAAATGGCTCACCCAATTCTGAAGAGATACCATTTGCCCAGGTTAAAAAAATCCCACTTTTTTTTTTCCCTCCTTTACAAAGCTCTAGCATTATCCAGCAGAACAGGGAAATTCATTTCAATGTGACCAAGAATGAAAAATGTTGCCTTTTTTTTTTGTCCAAATCCATTCAGATATTGGTAAATTAAATACCTCGGGGGAAAGAAAAACACTTGCAATTCACATATGCCCCAAAAGTTACTAGAATTTAATGAGTAAAATTCCCTTGGAGAGGCTACACACAGCACCCACACACAGCCTGTGCTCCAGCTCATAGGCAAAGCCATTCTTCCTGTAACCGCAGACCTGCACCAGAACAGAGCATGGAGCCTCCTGCTAAGGAGTCTTTTGGATCTCCACAGAACAGGGAGATGCTCTCCCTTTTGAAGGAAAAAGGAATAAAATCCTCCTTTGGGGGGAAAAAAAACCCCAACCCCAAAAAACAAACAACACACAAAACCAAATAAACTATGGAAAGGAGTCTGCTGAAATGCCCTGAAGGAGGAAAAGCTGCTTTTGGGTTGCTGAAGAGATGAAGGCGAGCATTAGTCTAAGAACCTCAACTCCTTCCCTGTCTCCATATCTGAGGTTCTTAGACTAAGACTAGGACAAAGTGACAACAAGAGAGATGGGATAGGTATAAATGAGGGATCTGGGAGGAGGAGATGGAAGTTCAGAGCAAGAGCAAACTGTGCAGGAGGGGAAAGGGAGGAGGGGAGTCTAAGACTAAGTTAAGAGGTATTTTTTAAATGAATTGGATAACGAGAGTTTAAGAAAGGCTGGAGCTGGAGAAAGAGAATTACGAGAGGTTGTTCACAACACCAGGAAGTCACAGCAGGGTGGCACATACCTACCACTGCTCCTACGAAGCCTAGGTCTGCACCCCCAACCCCCCATAAGCAAATACCGACAAAATCCGCTACCACAGCGAGCCCATCTTCCTCACTTTGTACAAAACCACATTCGTCTACATTGCTGTCAGTTTTTCTATTACTTCAAGTGACTAAGGGCAAAGTAAATGTGGAAATTAGGCCTTATGACAACCAGTGAAAGTGTTAACACAATACCACTTGACTGAGATGCCACCATTAGTACCGGCACGTTCAGGACAGTCCCTTTTCTCTATATACGTTATGAAGCAACCTTTGAATGCACAAGCACACGCTGCTCCTCTCCCTAAGACCTACACTACACAAGTGCACAGCACTGACCATCTCCAGAAGTTAATCAGAAGGACAGGCTCATGGAAGAACCTGCCTTGTCCCTTGGAGAAGGGGACAGAGGACAGCCTCAGTAACGCAGCCCACTCTCCTGCAGAGCCATAGCTCCTATCTCCCCCAGCACACCCAAGCTCCTACAAGGCGCCAGGCAAAACACTTAAACCAAAACTTTTCAGAGAATTAACTGGATACTGTTTTTTTCGTATTTCAGCAGCTAACTTAAGAACAGAGGCCCGCACTAGCAGTGCCAAGTACAGACAACAGCAATTCAAGTCAACAGGAACTGTAACTCAGTAAGTTATAGGCAGTATGATGGTAAGCGCTCTAAAGAAAAAAAAAAAAAAAAAAAAGAAATTGGGTCTTGGATGTCTTTCTGAACACGCAGTTAGTGATAACTTATGACTAATCTCCTGATGCTGCTGTTCCCCAGGGAACATCACTACACCCAGCCAAAATACAGCAAGCTGGGATTTCTATACAGGGAACAGGGCGAGAAGACGACAGACTTATTCTGCAGGTCCCTAGCCAGAGACATTCAAATCCTGCTTTGGAGGAGCCAACCGTCCACCCTGAAAACACAGCAAGCACAAGAGAGGCTGCAGGAAGTTCTTCCCAAAAGAATATCTGCAGCATGTGTGGGTATTTTGCAGATCTCGTTTCCCATTTAGTACCGCAGTTCACTCTTTGCGCAGGTCAGCAGGAGGGCTCTGAGGGAAGAGCAGGAGAAGGTCCCCTTCACTGCTGCAGCTTCAGTAGCTACAAGCTTCCTATTCTGAGGGCCTCACTGTCAGCAAAGATACCGGCTTAATTAAAAATTTTAAAAACTGCTTTATTTGCAATAGCACCTAACATATGCCTACTCACTTTACCTTAAACCAGAAGTATACAATCAGGTTAGTTTTTTCAGAGCGAGCCAATTTTTTGAGGTATGCATGGGGCAGAACAGTTAAATTACACTTCTGCAGTAACTCAAGTTCTTTGCTTTTAATTTACCCAAGAAGTAAGACCGGCACTGGAAAGAGTAATGACTGGTACTGCCCTTCTCTCCTGTCTTTCAAAGGCTCCAAACCCTTCAGCATTACTTCTCACAAAGGGAAGGACCTGCCATTAAAATATGTTTCTGTTTTGTTTTCAGAGCAGTCCTCAGTGCAGGTAAGTAAAACTGATTTGTTTAGGAGGGGCAGTAGCTCCACAGCAACGGGAGCCAAAAGGCTTTCTGAAGACATTAGGAGACTCAGGCATGAAGGTACACTACCCTGCACTGTATCAGCTTGTAATCAAAGATCACAGCAAAACGTACACCCTCAAAGGGATCAAACTGAATTTACAGAGACAGCCAAGATATTTTGCAGTTGAAAAATTTGACTTTGCAACTTCAGAATTGCAGCTCTGCCTGGCTGGCTGGCTGTTTACGCCCCACCTTTGTGACTCCTAAAAATCCCTATTATGGACACAATCTCAGGTTTTCTAACACCAGTGCATGCTGGAGTAACACAATTTGAATTACTTAACACGTTAAAATTATTTCCTAATTTCAGTGAAAATAACCAGAAGAGGCAATGACAATGGGCTCTTGTCATTTGTAATAAGCAAATAGCTGGACTGTCATCATCTACACAGCCTTCAACAGTCAGCTGGAGTAATTCTAAGGTGTCCTTTAGTGCTACTTACAGACAACGATTATTACTGTATGAGGTTCACAGTTAGCAGGTAGCCAACAGTGGTTTACCCCACATGGTGTAGCCAACTTCATAACAAATTTCACCGAAGTTATATATGCAGCAAGATTAAACATTAACAGATGCAGGTTAAAATCCATATTTAATGAACAGATTGTAAATAATAATAATAGTCTCTGATATTCTTCCCGTCTCCCTCCTCTGGTACAGAGACTAGTTTGGGGAATAAAAAGTAACCTGGAACAATAAAGCAAGCACAGCTGTATCAAGCACTAATTATACTTACACTTCTAAGTATAGTTTATGGAACTGAATAGAAAACATGCTTAATTTCTCAAAAAAGCTTTCAAAAGAAGTTACAGTTCTCTTTGGCACACCCGGTCTTTTTTACAAACTCATGAATGTATCGAGAAAGAGCAACGTATTGGCTCACTGGATGAACGAATCTCTCACAGGAGAGTAAGCTGGCCTATGAAACTTAATGGGCAGCTACAAAGGGTATCAAGCACTGATTCTTAGAATATGGAAAGTAAGACGTAGCAGCTGATATGAAGCATCACCACAGCATCACTCCAGGCAGCTTTCCAGACGGTCTAACAAAGAAACCCAAAGTTTTAAGTTATCAGAAGTTCTATCTCCAGCACTCTGCCAATTCTCACCAGTGCCAATAAGACACACCTGATTATCTTGGGACCAAAAAAAACAAACTCAAAAGGTTAGTCTTCACCTACTAAATGGAGCCAGTACCCTGCTCCCCCATCCCCAAATGAAGTTTTGGTAGCATTTCTCAGATTTAAGCAGTGCCTACTTGAATAATACTCACCTGTCACTGTTTTCGTTGCGTATAATGTTTTTACAGAGACTCAGCTGTTTGAAGGCTCAGCGCAAAACCAAACCATGATAAGATCTATGGGCACCCCCTGTGCTGGGTTTCCAACTGAGCGCAGCTGCAAGCCTCCTGAGAAGGCTTAAACTACTACAGGCAGAGAAATAAACAGCGTACAAGTTGGCGGCAGCAAACTCCACCTTAGTGAACCCTTAAAAGTATTTAGCTCTCCTTACGATACCTACCAAAGCAGCTCATGCAGGAGACGGCCGGATCCCCTTCCACGATTTTTATCGAACGCGTAAGCAAATATTTTAGCACCATTTCCATCGGCATCTACCTCCATCCGAGCCTAGAGAAAAGGGAAAGGCTGTGAGAACATCCAACACCCAGTGGCAGAGCACACGCTCTATGGGGATACGGGAAGGACCCAGCATTTAACACTTGTCTCCTAGAGGTCACTTGACCCTAACGGAATTTGAGTCGTTTCAAACCTCCAAGGGGAGCCGACCAGCTCTGCTATTGTAGTTTATGAAGATGGGAAAGGGAAGAAAGGAGGCTGTGCACAGCAGGAGCCCCGCTTGGACAAAGAAGAGCGACAATCCAGTTGTGAGCCTGTAGGGCCAGCATCCATTCTCCGCTCTGGCACAGATTTTCTGTACAGCCATCAGCAAACCACCAAGGCTTTGTTTTCAGCGTTGCTTTACACCAGTCTAATTAGGGGTGGCTAGTGAAAGGAGCGGGCCTGCCCTTTTTTCTCCACTGCGTAACTTTGCGTTGGCGCTAACGCTCACGAACTGTACTAAGGACCAGACAAATTTAGGACACTCACGGCGTGCTGCCACTCTCAGTGATAGCACACGCTTACAGCGAGCTTCCACGGAGGAGGCAGGGGCAAACGTGGTGGTTTCTGGTAGCAGCATTGCCACCTCATTTAGAACTCCTAAGAGCAGCTCTGGAGTAGCTGCTGCGCTACAGACACTTGGCAAAAGATGGTCCCTCCTCCAAAAAAGCCTTAGTTTGAGAAGATTTTGTAATCAAGAACTCTTTCCCTTTCAAACCCTTGGTAGAATCCACTTACCCTCTTTCACTGGATGCTGAGAGAAAACATTTTCTCTGGTCCCACTGTAAGTTACCGTACAAGTTACCGAAAACTCATTCAAGACTTTGTGCAGAGTGAAAATTCTTAAACTTTGCCAAACCCAACATGAAGGTAGCCTAATTACCGCTTCTCAAAAAGCATACCAATAGAGCGCTGAAACCAAAAAGCTACATAATAAATAATTTTGTTTTAAATGAACAGAACGGAACTTTTCCTGCTGGAAAGCATTCACACCGCTATTTCGGTCATTTCAGACTTGCCCCCCTGCCCCCAGCAGGCAAGTTGCAGGGCAGCACGCTTCCCGCAGCTGTATTGCGGCATGCCCCCCAGAAAGCCAAAAAAAACCCCAAAAAGCACAAACCCACCAACCCTCCGCAACGGCCCGCGATCGCCCCCGGTCCCGGCGGGGGGGGAGGGGCGGGGGAGGGGGAGGGGGGCGGCCCGGGGGCGCCGCG
>JAVJGI010000065.1:8907655-8936850 GCA_035590275.1 Ibycter americanus | reverse complement strand
TGCGGGGTTTGGCGGCGGATCGGTGGCGGCCTCTGAGCCCCTCGGAGGGGCGAGAGCGAGGGAGGGCGCCGGGCCCAGGGGACTTTGGGAGCAGGCGGGGCCCGGCCCGCCGGCGTGTGTGTTGCGGGAGGAGAGGCGGCCCTTGCTCACTCTTGCTGCTTTCCTCAGGTGTGGGGGCCGGTGCCGGCAGTGCTCAGGCCTTCAGGCACAGAACGGCGCCATTCTGGCTGATAAAAAGAGTAAAGAAGAGGAAGACCGAGAAAGATAGCCTTTGGAAGCGGTGTGAAACCTGGGAGGGGGCCACTGCAGGGAGTCCCTAAAGAGAAGAAGAAGAGGAAGAGAATAGTGACGATAAGGGAAAGAAAGGCCTGAGAGGCAGAGCTGGAGCTGGTGAAGAAGAGAGGATTGTTTCAGGCATTGCCAGGGGAGGTCCTTGACAGGATCAAGCAGAGCCTGTTTATTGCAGGGGTGGTACAACTATCACGACAGCTCTCCAGCACAAAGAGCGAACGTGCTGTGGGAGAGTTAAGTTACAAAGCTGCAGTTCGCCTTCTGCCTCCTTCATGTGTCTTGTTCCAGTGTGCGTTGGGCTGCAGGGCTCGCTGCCGCAGCTGCTAGCCACTTGATGACCTTCCTCTCAGCGAGCAGGATCTGCTGCCTGAGAGGTGTCTGGTGACAGCTCTGTCCCGCATGACTGGGTGGCATCTCTGCAGGAGCCCCACTGAGATCCAGACACTAGCTCGCTGCTGCGTTGCTGAGCATGTTTTCCCAGAGAAAATAAAATCTCTCTTCTTCTCAGACCCCCATCTTGTCTGTTATAGTGCCATGCTGTATTTATGATGTCCAGGATGTTTTAAAAAATGAGGGTTGGGTCTTTCTATATAGCCATGTCAGTGTTTCCCTTTGATTACATTTGTTTCTGAAACTAGGGGTTTGGTTTTATTTTACTGTCAGCATCCAAACAGCTGCAGAATGTAAAACGCACAGTGGACATTCCCTTGCCCTTTCTCGCCCTGTGTGTGTGGTGCTACTGCTTAGGCGGGTGCCTGCAAAAACCAGCCACTGGCATCTGTAGAGACATGGGATTTGCAATTAATCCGTGGCTGCTCACTTACTGTAGGGTGGGTGCTATCCCAGGCGCTTACAGATAGTTCTTTTAATAACTTAATAAATAAAGATTATGTCATATAAAATATAGTCACGTGCCAAAGGCCCTTCTCGTTATTGACTGCTGAGTGCTAGTTACACTTAAAATCGATGATGGTCAGCTGAGCACGCAAAGATGACGTCATGGAGAGAGGCACAGCTTTACTGTTTGCAGGTTTGACGTGTTTTTTCACTAAGGCAAGTTTTGGCATTTAAAGACTGTTTAATCTATTTAACAAGTCTCTGATCCTTCCTCTTTTGACCTCAATACTATTCTTTTCCTGTTCAACTGTCTTGCAGCCTTCACATCTTCAGGTATTTTCTTGGGTGAAAAATAATGATTTTCCACTACCCACATGACTAATAATACCTAGCTGTAATAGAGAAAGGTGAGACAGGATGAGGGGATGTGTAAGTCTTCAGCAAAGAGTTGAACATGTTCAGCAAAGTTACGGATGTCTGGCTGCAGGCACCCTTGTCCTGGTTTCTCATCTTTAAATTTCCTTCTGTCTGTGGTCTGACCCTTGCTTATGGCTCTTGATTGCTCTCCTGCGTTTGCAAGCTGTAACTTCTGATAATGAACTTCCATTCTTGCTTAATCTTCTGAATTTTTGCTCATACCTCCCCTCCTGGGGGGAGGTGAGTCTGACGGGCATTTCATTAGTCTGAACTTGTTAAAAAGATAGCAAAGCAGGATGGCAGGGAAAGAGCAGGGAAACATAGAGTTCGATTCTAACGCCCAGAATGAGTTTGTAGCCACCTTCTGTGTCTTGTAGCTTGTTCCAGTGGCGTGGTATAACAGCACAGTGAAACAACATCCTTGCCACCTTGTTTCTGGAGTAGAGGGTAGTTGCTTGGATGCATTTAAACTGAAGTTATATTTTGCTTTTACACTAAGGATTTACCTGCATAAAGCTCTGTTTAGTTTCTGGCAGAGATCTCCATGCGCAAGGAACGTCTCCAGCTGTATCCTGCGGGTATGTGCTTTTCAGTGTAGTTTGAGACCAATTTGTAGAGCTGGCAGAGAACCATCTTTTTATGTACAACACATGAGCTTCACTGAGCATAAATTGACTGCATTGTGTAGCTGTGCCATTTACTGGTGAACGTACTGGTCAAGTATTGACACTTTTGTATTGATTTTAAAATTGCTTATTAAAACAATGTTTAAAAAAGTCATTGCAAAGTGAAACTTTCAGTGCAAACTTCATAGTGTGTATCTCAATTTGGACTTTTGACAGCTGTAGCTCCTGCCTGGGTCCACCTTCTTTGCTGTGCAGTGCTGATCATGGCTCCTTAGGTTCCTCGAGTAACCCAAGGCCTCTTGCCCACACAGTTCAAGTCTCCCCTTTTGGGCTCACTGTTGCACTTCTGCTCTTCTCTCATCTTATCCCAGTCTTACCACCAAGACAGATTCAGTCCCGCCTGCATCAGCTCCCTTTGGGAGCCCTTGTTCACCAGCAGCCCCAGCTCAGACACTTTCTGCATTGCCAGTTTTCCCCCCTGCTTTTGTGCAGCCTCAGATGAACCCCGTTTCCTCCTCGATTTTGTTGCTCAGCTGGTCTCTCTTTCTTTCCCCAGCATCCCAGCTGGTCCCCATCTAATTACCAGCTGGTCTCCCCATTTCTTGTCCAGCTTTAGCTTTCTGCCCTTCCCTCAAAGCCTGCCAACACGCTCCCTTGTTCTCCTCTGCTGAATCTGAGTCCTGTTGTAGAGCTGACTGGTTTCTGTTACCCCTCATGCCCCTGCAGTCCTGGATTCACCAGGCATCTTACTGCCATCCGCTCTCTGGTTACACTTGAATCAGCTGCTGTCTTTGAGTACAGTCGAGCTAAATTAACAGAAAAACATTCCCCAGCTCTCAGTCCAGTAGTGACCCGGAACAACCATTCTGGGGAGAGCCTGGCAGGTCTGCAAGCCCAGGATGGAGCACGGCAATCTGGCCTGGAGATGCGCAGATTGGGAGAAGCTCTTTAGTGCCCGGGAGGGCAGCTGGCACGCTCCGGCACGTGGCTGGGGCAGCAGCCGTTGGCTCTGGTCAGAGTTTTTCTGAAGTTACGTTCTTCTAGCTTTGCAGGCAGTTACTACACTATTGAAAATTGGGTTTGGCTTTATAAGCCTATTAAAAATCTGAGTCTCAGCTATTAGGTGTTTCAGCAGATTCTTTTCATCTCACTGTGAGACTAAAATGGGGAAAGTATTCCTGTGCGGGACTGCTTCTGCCTAGAAAGCAAATGAATCAAGTGCTTCGTGAACTTGAGACAGCCCCTAAAGCTGAGAAGCAGAGTTTGGCTTGGGCACCCTGATTCTGGTGCCTGCCAGGGGTCCCTGTGACATCCCGGAGAGCGGCTGGGACAGGCTCTGTGACATGCCAGAGGATGCTCTGCTGCACTCGGTAGTCAACAAGCCCCTGGCAAGCAGTTACCTGTATTTTGAACTGCACTGGGGTCTTGTTTATTCTCACCTGCCCTGGAAGGTGGAGGCAGCTGTGTTGCTCTCGGGATTAGGAGTTTTACACATTGCTAGCTTACCTTTATTCTAGAACATTTTACAGTTGCTTGTTGCTTTAAACGTTGAGTTTGAATAGTTTGGGGTTTGTCCCTGGTACTTGGTCTCTTGATACAGTTACAGCTTTTTTGATTCCTGTCCTAGAGCGGACCCTGGGCTTTCCTGATCACTCAATCGCCTTCCTCTGTACGCATTCCTGCTTGACTTAATTTATGGTGCACAGGGATGACTGAGGCAATCAACCTGCCTCAGAGACGCAGCCGTGCTTCTGCAGCTCCTGTTAACACTTCACCACGGAGGTGTGCTGGAATCTCCCTGTGTGATCAAGCCAGGGAAGGGCTTAAAAAAAGACAATTGCTGAAACGGTGATTTTTTTTCTTTTTTCTCCCCTCCCTTCCCCCGTTATTAGAGCACAGTTCTGTAGTCCAGGCTCCCCAGCAAACACATATTCCAGGAGCCCTCTGCCTTTATTTATGCTGATCATTTGTGCCACTGAGACGGAGTTATAGTCAAAACTAAAGATGCCGCTCTTCTTCCGTAAGAAGAAACCCAGCGATGATGCTCGGAAGCGCCTTGAATACCAAATGTGCCTGGTAAGCGATGCCGAGGTCTTTTCTGTTCTCAGTGTCTAGTTCTGGGTGCTGGGTGACTTGGTATGTCCCGTGCGTTACCAGTGATTGAGGTACTGACCTCACCCAGACAGCAGGTCGTCTTCCTAATGTGCATCAGAGAATTCCTGCATTTGCCGTCTCCCTTTGCCCTCCCATCCACAGGTCCCCGTTGTGCCACTTCCATCCCCCTCTGCCTCTGTGCTTCCCCGTAACATCCTCCCTGCCCACCTCCTGCCAGCCTGTGTGTGTGACCCCATCACTCCCTTCCCCTCCATGCATCTTCACCCTGACAGGTCTCCCAGTTTGCTCTTTCTACCAAGGAGCCTTTGACATCCCCTTTCCCATCCTACCTGGCTTTCCCTGTGCCCCTCTTGCTTCTCGTTATTACTTCTTTTCTTCCTATCACTCAGAGGATTAACTTGTTGCAGTTTGTTTTCCTGGACTGGGATTTAGCCAGGATCCTCCGGGGCAGATCCTCAGCGGGTGGCTGTCATGCCAGCGAGTCGGCAGAGCTGCCTCTCGTACAGCAGCCGCAGATGTAAAGTTGGCTTTCTGAAAGCAATCCTCCTTGGAATTCTTTTGCCTGTCCTGCCATTGGAGCTGTGGCACAGTGCTGGCGTAGGGGATCTGCTGTGCTCTACCCCAGAGGCACCTGCATTTTACAAGTGACAGAATTATACCTGTTGGATGTCTGTAAGATGCTCTGGAAAGGAAGGCTTTGTGAGGTTACCGATAATGAAACCAGTTTTACCGAATTTGTTCAGCTGGAGGGTTTCTGTTCAGCTCCTGTGGGGCTGGGGAGGGCTAGCTTAATCTGCCTGTTCCAGGATTAGTTCTGTATTGCACGTGCTTAGTTTAGGGTCAGGATATCCAGTTCTGAAGACTTAACAGAGCCACTAACACAAGCAGGTTTTATTGCCTCGTGCAGAACCTTTCATTTAAGAAAATCATCCCAAAGCTGCAATGCTGCTCCCGGTGCGGTTTGTCCGGTTTCATTGCCGTTAGCAGCTGCATTGGATGCAGTTGATTTTAACATGGAAAACCGCTTTGGTACAGAAGCAGCGAGTCCTTACTCCTCCTTACACAGCAGAGCTGGCTCTGTAGGTCCCGTGGAAGCAAAAAGGCGATAGCAGGTTATTTTGGGTTCTGTGTGCAGCTCAGAAGAAGGTTGGGCTGCGGGTGAGCCATGCCGATGGCACAGCAGGCTCTTTACAGGCTAGGATGGCGCTGCTGCTGTTCCTGTGAAGTGCCTCTCCAGTGCTTGAGATCCCATCGTTTCCTTTCCCTATCCTTTCAGTTAAAATTGCAGAATTAGGATGTACTTTGGTTCTTTGTGCAGAAATTCATTTATTGCACCAAAAGGCTTTTTCTGCTGTTTGGTTTCCTGGTTGCTTTTGCTTGCTGCAGCTGTAGCAGAACGCCCTTTGCTTCTAGCATCGTCGCTGAATTACACAGCGGCAGCAGAGAACTGTCATTCCGTTTCCTAGGGAGGTGGCAGGTGAGTGGTTTAGTCAATACGCAGCAAGAGATCAGGTATTTCTGCAGGGTCTAATTCTCTGGATGCGTATCTTCTCTCTCCAGGCAAAAGAAGCTGGTGCTGATGACATTCTTGACATATCCAAATGTGAACTCTCAGAGGTACGTTCCCTACAACTGCCAGTATCAGCTCACGGGGCTGGTGCCTCTGTCTGCTGCTTGTCACCAGCTGCCAGATTTAGTGTCGTGTCTGTGAGCCTTGGTACCGGTCCACTGCATCCCGTGGCTGCTGAGCTCTGCTTCCAAGTTGGGGCTTCTTCCCTGTTTTTTGTGGGAGATTGCCCATCCTACCTGACATTCAAAAAACCACTTCTGTCCTGGGAATCCTTTTTCCTTATCAAGTTGGGAAGGGCGGAGTGATCTTATACCCTCCACCAGTACCTCGGTAGGACCCTAGTTGGGGACCTCATGGCTTAATTTTTTTAGTCACGAGGGAATTTGCCAAAGGCTGACTGTTTCTAATCCTAGAGCTACCAAGTCTGCCACCTGCGGTTATTTTTCTGTGTAAGTGAAAATCCCTGGTTCCAGGCTGCTGGTTAAGGATGGAAATCTCACTTCCAGCTTGACTTCTTTTATGGCAGCCAACTAAATTAGAAACAAGCTGTCTGCTGGCGTGGGAGCGGTTGGTGACAACTTGCCAGGCGCTCAGAGGAGACACAGCTTTTCATTCTGGCAGCCAGGCAACCCTGTTAAGCAGAAGCCCGTTTCTATTTCACTTGCAGTTTTTATTCAGTGTCTCATGTTTCTAAAATGTTGGTACCCGCGTAACCTTGTGTCACGGGATGCCTTTGCCTAGCAAGGTGGTAGATATCGCACTGCGGTTTGGGGAGGGATTTGGGACCATCCTGGAGAGGATAGCCGGCTGCTGTGCGGCACAGAATGGCTTTGCTGAGACTTTGGGATGTTTTGTTCCAAGATGAGAAGCCAACAGCATCTTGTGTGTGGGTTTGCGAGCTGTGTAGGACAGCCCGCAAGCCAGTCTGGGTGAAAGGGTGGCAGACACGGATGCGCTGAGCCAGCACCATTCACAGCCGCAGCTGGTCTTGCATCCCCAGCGGCTCCTTTGGCATCGGTACCAGCAAACTCTGTTTTGCTCTTTCTTTTTAGCCTTTGTTGTTTCTAAAAGTTAAAGTGAGTTTGGTCTTAAAATTAATTCTGGACGAGGGTTTGCCTGATGCCGGTTCCACGCTGTAGAGCAGGTCACGGTGCTCAGCCGTGCCTGGCACGAGCTGAATTTGCTGGTGCCTCCCTTTTCTGACTGCCCCTCTCCGCATGTGCCAAGACACTCGGGGCTACCTGTGGCTCACCTTTCCCATTTAGCCCGCTGCAGCGTGTTTGCCGAGGCTGCAAAACCAGAGAATGCATTTGTATGATGACTAAGGGAAAATACGCCTGAACTCTTGAGTCATCTGCACATTGGATATTAAATCGTGCAAGACTTGAACTTCTGCCTAAACCTCAGCCTATTCTGTGCTGTGCACAACACTGTCGTATCGTGGAAAGCCGTTGCAAGCTGTTTAAATGGAAGCTAACTGGGAAGTACTGGCATCCTGGGCCAAAACTGGGGGCTGGTGATTTAAAGTATCACTTGCATTTTCATTAAAGTTAGTTATTCACGCTGTACGGGTGGGTACTGTAGAAGTACTTACAAAGTATCTTGAGAAGCCTGACATGACTATTTTTAAATTGTTTTTAGGTTCCTTACGGGGCCTTTGCAACTTGTAAAGTCTTGCAAAAAAAGGTAATGTTGCAATCAGAAATTATTAGATAATTCTATTATTAAGCTTCAGTATTACTGTTGTTGGAAATGACTGTATGTGGTTGTTTGTAGTTGCTTCAGAAGTTAGCTTGTAATGAATTTGGCTACATAGGGAGCAGTTTGGGTAGGACTAATCCCGTCTGTGTGCTTTAGAGCTAACTTCTCTCATGAAAGATGACAGATGACTTTTCTTGCTTGGCCTGTCTAATGATATATCTCATGTAAGCAACTAGGCTCTTGTTAACAAACAAACACGTTAAATGTTTGACCTGCTATGAAAATCCATTTACTATTTTAATCTGTCATGTGATACTGAATAAGCTATTGAGCTCTTACACAGCTTCTGCAATTAAATCTCAACAACGTGCTTGTTCTAGACGGCAGTGTCTCTTGTGTTCGTGTTTCAGTGGGATTTTTCCTTCTCAGGTGCTGATTATTCACACGAATAATCTGACATCTTTAGTTCCAAAGTCCTGCAGCCTCTTGAGTCTCATAACTGTGAAGGTAATTGTGATTCTTAACAGTTAACCTGCAGCCTATTTTTCTTGCATTCTAGCTACATTAAAACATACTATCCCAAGTAAATCCCTTCTGACTATCTTCACCAAGAATCGGTAACACCTGCCTTTCCGAGGTTTACCTCTCAGGCAGACAGACAGCGGTCACTGAGCGGTTTGTATAAAATCATAATCAGTTCCAGGACTCGTTTATCCTCTTTGTAATCCCACATTTCCCCCCTCAGCAGCCTCTCACGGGGTGGTCGGTCAGGGCTGAGTGTGTTATGGGGTAGGTCCACGTCTCTTCTGCACTGGTGGGTCATTTGAATGTGAACGGTCCTGGTGATGGGTGACCCCGTGTGATGGGGCTGTGTCGCTGTACCTGTCATATAAATGCTGAGGGCTTTCGGCTCCACCACCCGCGTGCTGTGGGTCCACAGGAGGCAGAGTCATTCCAGCAGCTCACTTCTCCCCATGGAGGGAGGTCTCCAGGTATAGTCCTACCCTCTCCCTGCGCCAGCACCGGTGTTGGAGCAGTTCACCTTCCATGGAGCTGTTCAGCTCACTGATCCTGCAGAAAATGCCTTTTTCTGCCAAGCTGGCTCCGTGGAGATGATTTATCCAGTTGGCTCATTGGGTTTTTTGGAGCAGCTCCCTTGGTGTCACTGCTCTCCCTTGGTGTCACTGCTCTCCCTAGTCTTTTGTTTGATTATTGATATATAGAGGCTTGAGTTTTCAAAAGCCTGACAAGAATTAAGCACCTATGTCTCCTCAAAAACTTAAGCCGCTTTTCAAAGCCCCGTTAGAAGGGAAGTAATTTTTCCTTTGCTAGATAATTCATCACCTTTCATTCTTGCACCGTGACTTCTTTTCCCGACCTGATGTGGTGAAATCATCTGCTCTTCCAGGTTCTAGACCTGCACGACAACCAGCTGGCATCCCTTCCTGCTGATATCGGCCAGCTGACATCTCTGCAGGTAAAAGATCTGCAGCTGCATCCCAAGTGTCTGTAAAGGGCCTGTAACAGGACAGCAAGAATATGGGGTTACTGCCATTTTTTTTATAATCACAACTTAAATGGCGGTGCTGGTATTGTCAGATCGATCTCATTGACTGTTGCTGTTGGACTGGCTTGTTGGAGGGGGACAGCAGGAGAGGAGAGGAGCAGGCGTGCTGGATTCTGTAGTCCCAGCTTAGTGCAAGGGCTGCCAGTGCAAATGGCTCGCGCTACGAGCAAGTGGAGCTGGAGCTTCCAGTCCCATCGATTGCCCCGAATATTCAGGTTGTACCATTCTCCCTGGTGCGATGATGAGAAGTCAGTGCAGCATGCCGCCGTGCACGCTGAGGGTCCCCTCTGCTCGGGGGGCAGCTTTGGGTTCAGCCGCTGCTCCGCCGTGGGGGCCGGGGTCGGGAATGCTGCCCTGGAGGGGAGGATGCTCTGCTTCCCGGTTCCTGCCTCTGGGTTCAGCACCTGCTGCTGCTGTTGGTTGTGAATAGGGTTTCTCCCTACTAGATGTACCCTGTATCCAGGGCATCTGGAAATTTAATTTTTTTTTTAACCTAGAAAGTGTTGTCTAAAACCAAACTGTTCTTCTGGTCCTGAAAGTAGTCCCAACAGCGTAGATGTGTAGAAGACCTGAGACTTGTATAAAGAATATCTTCAATATCTTTTCTGTTAATACCTTAGGTCCTAAACCTTGAAAGGAATCATTTAAAATGTCTTCCACAATCTATAGGAGACCTTGCCCAGCTCCAGATGCTCAATGTGAAAGGTATGGCACATGTTTCTTGTGGGTGCTGTGGGCAAAGCACCATTTATTAGCTGGATTGTGTTGAGCTGCGTTAGTAATTATTCCTTTCCACCAAGGCAAGCACCGAATGGTTTAGACTGAATGCTGAGAAAGAGCACAAGAATATTTGGCAAGGCAGGAGAAATCATCTAAGCAGCAAATGGGTCAGACTTGGTGCATCTGATGCTTTCCTTCAGCCCATTGCCTTTTCTCAAGGGAGAGGTGGTCAGGTCGTCGTGCCTGGTCCTAGCAGCTGGAAGCTCGCTGCTGTCCCTGCACGTGGGCAGCATTTCAGAGCCCCGGCTGCTCATTCCTGCGCCAGGGAATGCCGAGAGCGCTGGGGGCTGTGTGCCCTGCAGGAGAAGTCCCAGGGCAGGGTTTGTCCCCCTCTGGATAATGATTCAGATCAACCTAAGATATCTGTCTGTGCAGATTCAAGTGTAAGAAGAACAGTAGTTCCTTGGCAGAAGCAGTTCACTAAAGCAAGCAGAGCTGTCCGTCTGGATAAGCTGAATTCCAGTTAAGTCGACTGACACCTGGAGCTCAGTCCTGTGAGCCCGTGTAGCCCCGCCAGTCGTGCACAGCCCCAACACAAAGGTCACGACTGTAGCTCTTTTCGAGACTCCTGGGCATTTTCCAGATACGCAGTGCCATAAATCTGGGAGAAAAAGGAGACTTTGTTACAGGGAGGGAAATGGAGGGCGAGGAATTTGAAGTGCAGCTCAGCTCACGGCTGTGTCGGCAGCAGCTGGCTCTGACCCCGAGCTGTGCAGTCCCACACTCGGTCCCCTTTCTCCCATCTCTGGTACTGACACCAAAGGGAAGACGACTCCACGTTGCACATATTTTCCTGATAAAGAGCACTGATCCAGCCCACAGCAGTAACCTCAGCTGAGAAGGTCATTTGGGCACGAGGAGCCGCTGCTGGACCCATGCACGGGGGCTGTGCGCGGGTACATCTTGCTGCCCCTTTGCCTTGGTGGGCAATGGCAGCCTTTGGAGTCCTTGTGTGACCCTGGACAGCCCCATCCCTATAGCAGAATATAGGAAATGAGCCATACGTGTGATTATGGTTTGGTGTTCCAGCAGATGAACTTGCTGGGTCTTGCTTTGGAGAGGTTACGTAGCACTAAGTGGCTGCTCTCTGCAGGTAACAAGCTGAAGGACCTGCCCGCTACCGTGAGCGGCTTGCGGAGCCTGCGCACGCTGGACGTCAGCGAGAACGAGCTTCAGGAGCTGCCGCGGGTGCTGGCTCACGTCCGCACGCTGGAGGTGCGCAGCCCCCCGGCCACCTCTGTCTCCCCTTTGCAGGCTGTTTGCACTGCTGCCGGCTGCCTCCCTCCCTGCACGCTCAGTATGATCCTAAATTTAGCACAGAAAGTGAATTTTTAGGGTTTGCGCAGGACCCCCGGTGGGGGATTGTAACAAGGCTATACGCGGTTCATGGTGTCCAAAATAGCTTTTGCGTACCCTTCCTGCTTTGGTCTTTTCTGATCACTTTTTGCCATGGTTTAATCGTGACAAAAGCAACATGCAGGGAGTGAACATCCAGGTGTTACCTGCCAGGGCTGTCTGAGAGCACAGACCGTGCCCGTGGGCTCGGGTCGGCTCAGCCGCTTTCCACCCCAGCCTGATGCTAAATCAGCAGGCGAGATATTTCCAATGAGGTTTTTTTTGCCTCCGTTGCCGTGACAAATCTCTGACTCATTGTCAGCCTCCGGGGGTTTCTGGCTCCCCGGAGTGCACATTCAAAATGGGACAAGCATCAAGATTTTTATGGATGTGTCACCTGTCTGCCAAACTCGTCGGTGCTAAATGGTGCAAATGTCAGACAACGGGGCTGACTCAGGCACCAGCACAGAGGATGCAGATAAATGCTCCTCTGCCTTGAACACAGAACATTAGGCTTCTCTTGCGGTCAGTCTTGGAGATCAGGGCTCTGTGCAGCTTGCTCCCCTGTGCTTGATAAAGCAGTTCCTTTCCCGGCCTTCCTGCTATGCCCTTCCCTACAGGAGGCAACATTAGGTCCTCTTGGTGGTCACGGTAGGACAAAACAGCAAGTGGTCCTTCCACTCGTTCTTTGTGGGACTCCTCCCTGTGCCCTTCGCATCACCATCCCTTCCATGCATCATGCGTAAGGGCTCCAGCACACCGAAATGTAGTGGAATAATGGAATAAAATGGAAAATTTCTGTAGTTGGGATGTGCTGCGCCCTCTTGTACTTAAACACAAAGTAGACGCGTCTGCGTGAGGGGGATGTTTCACTGAAGGGCCAGCTCAGAAGGTCCCAAATAAGGGACTGCGAAGTCAAATACCCAGCAGAAAGTCAATACAACCTCATATCTGTGTCAGGATTTAGGGTAGCATGAAGTGATATCACTCCATAAATGGAATTTTGGGGAGCTGCAAGGATAACTCAGTTGGACTCTGGGCCATCAGAATAACCTGGAGCTCTGTGTGTTCTCTCTTGGAGACGCTGACCCTGGATGCCTCTTCCATGACGTACCCACCACCTGACATTTGCAGTGCCGGTACAGAGTGCATTCAGCAGTTCCTCTGCAAAGGTAAGCAAGAAGAGCCTGTGGGTGGTAGTGAGAACCTGGGGGACCCCACTGTGCTCCCACCGGGTGCTGTGGCACGTTCAAACATTGCATTTACGAAGGACAGACATCAGATCGGCTCTGCTTGGGGTGGTCCCTGGCGCTCGGCACGCGTGGCAGGCTGCTCGGTGGGTCAGGTATTTTCTCTAGTGGGAGGATTAGGCGTTGTCCAGGTATGGACGCCTTGGGACAAAGACTCGGGAGTCACTCTAGGTCCCTTCTATCCTCTTTTTCTATGAGGAAGGAGCAGGGGCTTGCAGACTGATAGGTTACCAAGAGAGAGATGAAACCAGATGGAAAACTCAGAGGACAAAGATAATGTACTATGAATTTCAAATGCTGTGTTTAATACAGACGGGAAGGTTTAGCAGAGGTTTTACGCAGGGGAAGCACCTTGCCAGGGATTGGGCTAATCCCTGAAATAAAAGGACACCCAGAACTTACTGTAGCATGGGCAGGAACATTTGCAGCCCTGCAGAAGTCACCACGCCTGTGCCCACGTGAAGGAAGCATGTCTCCCTGAGCACTGGTTGACTTTGATGGTCCTCCTGGTGGGAATGGGGATGGGGCAGCACTATCTCCTCTCGGAGCTCCGTGCCTGAGCTGGAGGAGCTCTGCTGGGCACTCATCTGCCTGCTGGAAGCACTCCCCCACACCAGCCAGCCCTCAGCCATGCTGCCAAGGAGGTCTCTAAGCACCAAATGTTCTTGTTTTGTGTCTGGTACCTTCCAGAGTGTGGAATTGCCTACTACCCTCCCTCGCAGTATCTGCTCCCTGCGCTGGGGAGTGATGGAGGAGGAACATCGGTGGATGGGATGGACAGGGCAGTGCAGAAGTACCTGGAGGAGGAGAGCGAGTGGCAGGTGAGGCTGCACCGCCTGTGAAGTTGTACGAGAGGGGTTTGGATTTGTCTCTCCGCTCTATCGATGGATCTCACGGCACTTAGTGCTATCACCTTCCCTCCCACCCTGAGATGTGTCTTTTGGGATCAAGAGAGCATTGGTGCCCAGAACCAGGCATAGCACGGTGGGCATGGGTGGCTCATCTCCTTCCTGGGAGTTAGGGATGGTGTTACCACTGCTGACTGCTGGAAGACACATCACAAAGAACTGCCTCCATCCTGGAAAGCAATGATGCAGTCCAGGGATGGGGTGACAGTGTGACGCGGTGTGTGCAGCATGGCAACACCAGTATTTTTCGGGGGACAGCAAACTGCAGAAGAACCCTGTGATTCCCAGCCAGGTGCTAGACATGTACAGCCCTACCTGGGAAAGGTGAGGTTGGGCATTAATTAGGATAAGCTGTGCTAATTGCTGTGCTGTTTGGCAAGTAGAGAGTAAATTTCTTGGTCCCTGGAGAAGCATGAATGGCCGGACTTTGTGCTTGTGTTAATCTTCTTGTGCCTTTGGTTGATGTCTTTAATCAGTTAGAGGAAGATAAAACGTGGGCTAATAATATGTAAAAAAAATGGCTCCTGGGAGTAAATGTCTGCTGATGTTGCTTATTTTTCAGAACAAATTCTTGGATTATGAGAAGAGGAAGGTAAGGATGAATGCCTGCAAATGTTTTGCTTGCGGTATAGGTCCGCTTCTATTTCTTGTTTTGCATCCCTTTATCTGGTTTTTCAGCCAAGGCTGAATACTTTGAGAACTGAATTCTTGCAGAAAACCCCCCAAAAGCTGCTCAGTCCTCCTGCAGGAGACAAGTGGGAGCGTGGGGGAATCTGTGGCTGACTCATCTGACGCAGCTGATGAGCTGCAGTCTCTCCCGTGAGTGAGCGGTTCCAGTTTAAAGCACTCCGCGTTCGCAGAGTTGGGTCCAGGGGCTTTCACACCAGGCGGCTTTTTTCTTGCCTCTCCATGCTGAAAGCTCAGTTGGCTTTTCACGTGAGGTGGGCAGATGTGTTGAGCAGTCCATGGGCAGAGAGCTCAGTATGTCCCAGTCCTGCGCTCCAGCCCCTCCGTGACTCCTACCTTGGCTCTTTGGCTCCCAGAGCCACTGCTCCAGCTCTCTCCTAGCATTCCTTCTTTCTGTCCTCCGCTCCCCTCACCTGGCTGCATTTTTAGTTTGCTTTTTTCATTTCACCGGTCTCTCTCTTTCCTCGTGCAAGGCTCACTGGGAGACAAGCAGAAGCTCCTGTCCTGCAGTTGACTCTGCCTTTGGCTGGAGCTGCTCGGAGCTGGCTGCTGCCTTCAGCCTTGTCTTCAGCCAGGGGCGTCCCCTGGCCCCCTGGAAGGGAGCACAGCCTTCCCACTGGGCTTGCCGCTGGGTGTTGCAGTTGTAGGGGTTGATGCCCGGGGACTTTGGCTTCGTCACTGTGAAATGAGCTGTGGGGGGTTTGGACACTCAAAGAGAGCAGCAGCTTCTGCTTCACAATTTTGGGCTTCCTAAGGAGAGAACGTTTCCACCCCCTAGCCAAACCTCCCGTTTGCCATCGGGCTTGCTTTCTCCTCAAGAGGGTCACTGTGCCTTGTTTTACATTTTTGCCAGAATCTGTTCTTGTTTGGGCAGGAGCGGAGCCAGCAGCCTATTGATCTGTGGCATTCATCTTTCTTCTTATTCCTCTCAGGAAAAAAAAATGCAGGAGAAGCTGGAGTTTGAGCGGCGCCTGAACATGGGGCAAAGAGAACACGCGCTGCTTGTTCAGCAGATCAACAGTCAGAAGGATGAGATGCTGCAGACAGTGAGAGAGGTGGGTCTGCTCTGGACCCGTCCCGTACAAGATGCTGCCTTTCCTCAGCTGACCGCTGTCTCCCTGGGTCTCTCTTGCTCTGGCCTAGGACCAGCTGCGGCTGGAGGAGGGTCTGACAAAGCACCAGCGCTGTCTGGAGGAGGAACGCCTGAAGCTGCTGCAGCAGCTGAAGCAAGCGGAGCAGGGCATTGCCAGCCGTATCCAGAAACTGCTAGAGGACAATCAGAGGTAGGGTCCCAGGGTGTCTTGCAGTGATCCCTGTCCCTCAGGGGCTCGTGTTATTTTATCCCATTCTGAGTGGTTCGTTTTGCCCTTTCCCAGTTTCCTTTCCCAGGAGCTGGTCAGGATAGATGTCTCTAGGAGGTGCCTTAGCTGTTGAATTCCCAAAGTCCCATTTAAAAGAAGTAGGATTTGACCATGCAACCTTAAAAAACCTGTGTTTCACACATAAGTGTGCTGTTGGAGTTTTGCAGTGCTGTGGAAAAAATTTGAATTCCTCATGGAAGGTACATGTTGGAAGTATTTGAAAGTACCACAACTGGATCTGCTGGCTCTCCTGCCAGGCTGGTGCTGACACAAGGTCACCAGCTTGCTAAAGCTGCTCCTGGTGCACGAAAAGCAAAGTTGTTTTCTGCCCACTGCGGGAGCAGGAGGTTGTCCTGCTCAGCTTGTTGAAAACCTCTTGTTTTATTTTTTCTTAGGCAAAAACAAAGTTCAGATATTCTGAAATCCTTGGAGAACGAGAGGTGAGTCTCCCTGAAATGAGCTCTTGTAGAAAAGGGGTGAGAAGCTGGAAGGAGGGCTGGGACCTTCCGTTCAGAGCCACCAGTCTGAATCCATCTTAAGTCAGGGGAGGTTCATCTCATCCCTGCAGCTGGTTCTGGTCGGTGTCGGAGGCAGGACACTGGACTAGATGTGTCTGGTCTTACCCAGTCTGGCAAACCCAACAGGACGGTGATTTTACCTCTTTTTCATCTCTGAATGGTCCTGGCTGAGGAGTCTGGGAACAAAACCCTGCGTCCCACTACCAAGGACCAACAGACCAACTACCTCTGTTGGAAAGCAAGGCATTTGTGAAGATGGTCCAGTAATTTGCACAGGCTGGGAGGAATACGTTGAGAGCAATGCTGCCATTCAGCCAACACTCTGCGCTGGCTTTGCCACCAAAAGTGGTTGTCCCAGCTCTTCCCTGCCCCCTCCCTTCAGCCCACTGTTTGTGGCACAGTAAATGGGATGGGGACACTGACCTGGCTGGAGATAATCCCTTTGCATGTCACGGTTTTCCAGCCACACCAGTTCCTGGTCTGTTAAGTGGCGTCGTGTGTGTTTGTGCTGGGATGAGGACAGGGGAGGTGGGGATGGAGGCCAGGTGGCTGCTTTCAGTGGCGCTGCTCACTTAGGTCAGCTTGACAGTGCTCATCAACTTCAAGAGGAAGGAAAGCACAAAAAAGGACGGGGTACCGCGTTTGGTGAGAGTGTGTACACGTTGCACAGCTGTTGTGTTTCTCAGAAGAATCGACTTTCCAGTCTAAGAAGTAATTGTCTCCATGATTTTGAGCAAAATTTTTGTTGTCTCCCATAGACTTAGAGGTTCCTTTACCAAGGAAACACTGAGATTTCTGTGCCGCTGGGATGCACGTGGGTTTCCTGAGCGGGTGGCGGGGTGGATCTGCCCAGCCTTTAGGCTCTGAGCTGGGCAAGCAGGGAGAGGGTGCTGGTTCGAAGGAGCGGCTGAATTGTTCTTGGTTATTTGGCAGAATAAGGATGGAACAGCTGATGGCAATAACACAGGAGGAGACGGAGCATCTACGCAGAAGGGAAGTGGCCGGTAAGTCCAGACAACTCTTTGGGGTGGCCAGGCGCAAGCAAAGACCTGGTTCCTCTGGAGATGTGCTGAATAGGTGACAACCACACGGGAGATGCTCTGTCAGGCACATGTTCTTGCGGTGTTGCTTGGTGCGGTGGGGCAGAGCGGCAGGGGGTAGCGCTGCATGTGTCCCACAGCTGACCCACCTCCAGCTCGCTGCTGGTTCTTGAGATGCAAGCTGTGCTCCCTGTGAAGCTACAGCATCACACACGGAGTTTGTGAGGCTGGATATAAGCACGCAAAGTGCTTCATATTTCAGAGGTACCACACAGATGTTACCTGATGGGGTTTGTGTGACAGGAGGGGTGTGGTAAGCAGGAATGGTGCTGGGGAGCCTTTTCTGCTTGTGATGACCATGAGCAGCTCTGCTGGGGTCACAAGGGAGATGGTGGGTGTGTTGCCACCGTGAGGATGGGTTACTCACAGGGGGACAGGCAGAGCTGCAGCAGGGACCGGGCTCCTCTGAGCACCGGAGAGATGCAAGCACAGGCAGAGCAGAGTTTGCTCAGGTAATTCCCCAATAAATCATTACAATTCTTGCAGCTGCATGAGTCTGCTCTGAAATAAGGAAACGGACAAAGCAGGGACAGGCTGGAAATGAGGGAGAAGGAGCTGTTAGTTGCAAGTGCTTATAGCAGTGGTGGTAGATGGGTGCCTCTTCTAGACACCCACTTCTGGCGCAGACTGAGAGCCCTTCTGTCTCCTAGCTGCCATGCAACAAATGCTGGCCGAGAGCTACAAGAACAAGCTCATCCAAATGACCTACGAGTCTCGTCGGCAAGACCTGGTCAACCAGGCGTGCTCCAGGTACGGTGGGAGATGTCTGGGGCTGGTGGCACTGTTGTAAAGTCCCTTTCTTTCCAGCAGTTCCCGGTGTAATTCCCGCAGATACACCCAGGAACTCCTGCAGCTGCTGGAATGCAGCAGGACAGCTGTGTCAATGCAATTTAAAGAAACCGTCAAACTTTATTCAGTGAACTGCCTTCTGACCACAAGAATATCACACTTCGCGCGTTAATCACACTTAGGATGAACTATCGCTTTTTTACACTGTTTATTTTACTTTGAACATTCTGCTAAATGTGGAGGATGAAATTAGACTGGTCTTCCTGTTGTGTTAGCCAGTTCAGTATCAAACTCTAGCACAGAATTCCTTTCCTCACCTCCTAGGGTTGTCTCAAGGATGCTGTTTGTATATAAGTAGGACTTACTGCATTTATATAGGTACAGAGAGCGTTCTGGCTCACTCTGTTTACAACAAGGTGGGAAACTATAACTTGGCAGTGCCTGGCATTGAACAGAAACAGCCTTGTGTGCCTGTGAGCTGCCTGACAGCGGGCAGTGGGCAGACACAGTCCTGCCTGCACATGCAGGCAATGTATGGCCACGTTGGACCTCCTCCATCAGCACGCCCTTCCCAGTGCAGAGTACCAACCTGCAAGTTCTCACCACCTGAGCGGCTTGCTGAGGCTTGTTTGGACTTCAGGCTGTGCACGTGCGGCCAGCGGTGCTTCTGCTCTGGCTTGGTCTGTGGTGCAGGTTTGGTTTGGCTGCAGGGAAGGAGCTGTTAAATCTGTCGGGCTTCAGCTGTGCAGTGCCATGGCTCTCAGCCCTTGTTCGGTAACAAACATCCCCATTCCTGGATTCCCTGTTGCCTGCTTTTCCTCTTGTTTGCGCCAAGAGTCTCAGACCCAGCAGTAACTCCATGGCAAATCCATCTTCTTGCAGCCTAGCAGAGATGGATCAGAAGTTCCAGCAAATCCTGGCTTGGCAACAGCTGGATCAGAACAAAGCCGTTAGCCAGATCTTGCAGCAGGTAGGCAAGGGAGCAAACAGCTGGCGGGGGGATCAAGGGAAAGCAACTGCATGCGCAAGCGGGATCAAGAGTGGATCACAGGAGCAACGGTGGTTGGGCTGGGCTGCATACAAAAGTTATTTTAACACTATGTGCTGGACTGCGAGAGTCTCTGGTAGAGATGAACCTGAGAGCTCTGCAGCTCATTTCCAGAAGTGCTGGGCAGCCATGCCCTGTTGCACAGCCTGGGTGCTTGGTGCTGCTGAAAACGAGAAGGGGGTGTGTGTGTGTCATACAAAGCGTTTGAAATGCATGTTTGAAGAACATGAGTATAACTTCTGTGTCTGTCTGTAACGTGGGTTTTACCTTTTGGGACTCTGGGATGTAATCAGGACGCTGTTGCCCAGGGTAAGCTCTGTTCAGGTGCTCGGACACGAGCCGCTGCGAGGTCGCAGAGTTTCTGAGCCCATTTGCAGCTGCATCAACAACCCCACTAAGCAGGATTTTGCCTGTCCTTTAGATTGAGATGCAGAAAGCTGCCTTTGAAGCTCTCCAGGTGAAGAAGGATCTTATGCACAGGCAGATCAGGAACCAGGTGAGTCAGAGGAAAGAGCAACCAGCTACTCAGCTCATACCGCCACTCGGTGAGACTCTTCTGAGGAAGATCGAGGTGCTGTGAGCGTAGGGCAGGGTCTGGAGGCCATGCAGAGCTGGTGTATGCCTAAGAGCTCTGTAACCAAGTGTTGAGCAGTGTTGGTTAAACCACAGTCTCCCAGCTCCATAGGAGGGTGTGTGGATGCATGTTTTAGGTTCGTGGAAGCAGTGGAATTGCCATTGCTTCAATCTTCGTCAGCACTAATGGAGATGAAGTGCTGGAGTGTGGTCACTAGAGGACAGACCTGCATTGTCTCTGTGGGGGTGCTCTGCAGCTGCAAGGGCAGTTTCCTTCAGGCTGTGTACTTAGCAGGGCTGCTGTTTCCCCATGAGTCCGCTGCATCTCCATCCAGCACATCAGAACTGCACCTTGAGCCATAAGTTCACCTTTTCTTTCCCATTCTCAGCCTGCCTCTGAGCTCCATTCTGCAGAAGGGGCAATGCGATAGTCGGGAGGGGGGAGTAAGAGCTGGTGGAGAAGGTAGCCATGGTTGGTGCCCAAAGGTGGGAAAATAGCAGAGGCTGAAGCCCAAGGATGGGAAAGTAGCGGTGGTTGATGCCTGAAGATGGGAAGGTGGTGGTGGCTGATGCCCCAGGATGGGAAGGTGGTGGTGGCTGATGCCCAAGGATGGGAAGGTGGTGGTGGCTGATGCCCAAGGATGGGAAGGTGGTGGTGGCTTGATGCCCCAGGATGGGTGGCTGGTTTCTGACATGGTGCTCCAGAATCTTCCCTCTCCTGATCTGAAACTAGCAGAAAAGTCTCAGGTCAGGAGTTGGTGGATAAGCTTAAGGGGTTGGATCTACTGAGTCACTCAGTGACCAGTCTCTGCTAGAAGCCTGTGGATTGTGCATGGACAACCCAGGAGATAAGCCTAACTACTCTCCATTGCTTGAGTTTGTCAGTAGGAGCCCTGCAGTTTGCTGGCACTTGCTCTGTAAGCAAAGGGTGGTTGTTCCTTGATACCATGGCTGAAATCCAGCCCACCCCACCAGCACCCTGCAGGGCAGCGAAGGGGCAGGAGCCCTGGGTGCCGCCTGCCGCAGAGCCCCGGCGTCGGCAGGAATTTCATGGTTGGGGGCACATGTTAAGCCCCGTGGCCTGGGGATGGTAGGTGGCCGGGCAGATATGTGAGCTGGGCTCTCATTTTGGCTTTGCTGTGGGATCTCGGGCAACTCACTTCACCTCTCTGTGTCTCAGTTGCCCCACCTGAAAGAGCACGTATCATTATGGGATATGCTGGAGCATCTAGGAACCAGGACCCTTCCCCAGCTAACGTGCAGTTTGAGCAGCGGTGCCAGGAGGACTTTGACAATCCGTTGCTGCCTCCCGGAGTGGCTGCAAAAGGCCAGGCTGAACAAACTGGCTGCAATGTGCTTCTAGACTTGAACAGAAGGTGTTCAGAGTAGAGAGACAATTAGAAAGCAGGCGACACAGCTCCTCAAGCTAAAGACGAAGAGCAGCCCTAAGAGCATGCATCACGGCAGGGCATCAGCAGGTTCCCCAGACTTCTGAGCGGCTCTGCAGTGCCATCCCTCCCAGGGCAGCGGTTAGACCTCATTTTAAAAGAGCATAAACTAAAGTCATTTCAAATGTCAGTAAAAAATGTTTCATCTTCTGTTTAGATTAAATTAATAGAAACAGAGTTATTGCAGTTGACACAGCTGGAGTTAAAGAGGCAAGAACTGGACACAGAGACGCTGCAGGTATGTAGGGCGCTGGGGCTGCCCCGCCACCCTCTCTCTGCTCTGGGATCGCAAAAGCTCCACTTGCTTCTTTCGCTCCTTGCAGTTTCCAGATGGTTTTATGCTTAGTCAGAAGGGTACTTGCCCGCAGGACACCACAAAACCCTCTTTGTTGTTGTAACGTGGGAACGTTGCTGCTGCTCCTAACCATCCCGATGCATTTTCAGGGGAGAGCCAAACGAGCCGGCCCTGGTAGCAATGGGCAGTTCCAGGTTTGCTGGGTGGGGAAGGATTTTGTGATCCAGTTGTTGGCATCGCATGTCTTCTTGCCTTGCTGTGTTGCGTTTTATTTTGAAAAACCTGCCAGTGATGGCTGTCAGCTCTCCCCCCCTTCATTTCTAAGCCTTGACTCCCAGGCTGCGCTGCCCCACCATCCCACCGTTCAACGGGCTGACTTCATCCGCAGCCACACATTGAGGAATGTTGAGCTTGGCTTAAGCAGCTTGGCTTTAAATTGTGTTATTACGCCTTTGCATCAGTTGTTTTCTTGTGCGTGCTGTTTGCCAGGTTAGGTCACCTGTTTAGTCAGCCTGGAATCGGTAGCAAATGCTGTGTACTTCCCAAGAGCAGTGCACACAGCAGGTTGGTAAGCGCTGATTTAAGACAGGGTTGCCTCTGAGCCCTGCGCTGGACACCTTGAAGTGTCAGATTTGGGTTACGCTACCTCAGCTCTGCAGCTCCTCTGTACAGCGCTGCCATGTTGGTGGGGACCACCCAAAGTTCCTGCAGGGAAGACCAAGGAAGCCAGGGCAGATGTAGTTCATGTGACACTGGACTTGGGTGGTTCCAGTTAGATGAGCGGCACAGGAGCTCCAGGGGAGGGCAGAAAACCAGGCTCAGCCCTGGCACCCATCTGCAGCCCAGCGGGCAGCACAGTACGTTTGCAACTTCATCACTGGATGCTAAAAAGCCAGGGATAAACATCTTCATCCATCTGCACTTGGTGGTCTGCAGCCCACTGCACGGGCAGTGCCCACGCAGCGCTTTGGCAGAAGCTTTTCTGCAGTTGTGCCTCATCCCTCCCGTGCAGCAGGCGGCTGCTTCCCCCCGCAGTGTACAGGTGCTCTAGTAATGAACTTGAAAAATTATTGGAAAGCGGGAACAGCCAAAGACGCCCTGCGAAAGGGAGGTGCTCACACAAGTTTCTCGCAGGGTCAGTCTGGGAGAGAGCGATGCCGGCGGGGTGTCTGCAGTGTGGGCTCATCTCAAGGGTGGCTGAAGCTGCCTGGGTTTCTTGCCTGGAGCAGCTCCCGCATGTCGTTAGTTGTCCCTCTCACCTCGGTGGGGGTCTTGATGCTTCCCAGATGAGCTGATGGTGGGCTTTGCCTGTGAGAGACTGTCCTCCTGCTTAAACGCCCCGTGTAGGGTCCAGGTGCTGCTCAGGGAAGGTTTCCCCGCGCTCCTTGAGGAGGCCAGCCTTCTAGCAGCATCCTTATCCCTTTTTCCATGGACATCTGAAGTCCTTGTGGCTGATGACTACTGGCTTCTGCTCAGGTAACGGTCCTCCCAGCTGCTATGAGCTAGCTGGGACGGGACCACGCAGAGATGCCAGAGGTCTGACATCCCTGCGATAATCAGCCTCTCCTCATTTCCCAGCGGTGTGGCTGCTGTGATGCCTTACCTTGCCCTGGTACCTGGCGGTGCTTGGTGTGAGACCCCGGTGAAAGCAAGCTGCCCAAAGGCACGGGGAGGTCGCTGCCATACCTCTCCGGCGTGCCTGCAGGTTTCTAGACCTCCTTTCGGGTGGTTCTTCTCAGTTGAGGAGGGGGACCATGAACACTTGTAATGCCACTGCCTGAACTTCTGATGGAGTGATGAAGAGCTGCTGCAGCCAGCGCAGTCTGGGGCTGCCCGGGGTGTGCTGGGGGGGGCAGGTATGGGATAATGGCAGAAATGGGCTCAGCTGGGGTCTGCCACGCCAGCTGCTGGGGGGATCCAGGCTGTCTGCTCAGCTGGGCTGAGCGCCTGTGGAGCCCAGAGCTTCCACATCTGACGTGAGCGTTTCGGGTACGGTAAGTGCCTTGCTGGACGTGGGGGCAGGGTGGTTGCCTGCAGCTGCGTGGTACGGAGATGGGGATGCCAGCATCCTTCTGTTGCAGGGGGTGATCGCAGAGCAACGGCAAGCGCTTGGCTACCTGCTGCAGCAGCTGCTCAAAGAAAAGAAGCAAAGGGAAGAAGAACTGCGACAAATACTGGTAACGGAGGCTCCTCACTAGGTGCTGTAGATGAGAAGGCACATGGGCTGGCTGCAGGGAGAGTCCGGGGGTCAGCACGGGAATGAAGGGGAGCAGAGGAAGGCTTGGAGGAGTTGTGTCCAGATCCAGAGACTAATTTAATTTCAGAAAGTGCCAACGAGAGCTCTCGGGGGCGCAGTTAGTGGCACTCCCTGGTGCAGCATGAAGCACCCTCGCCATCAATCTTGCCCGTCAAAAGAGCTGTAGGGGGGATGGACACAATCCCACCGGGGCCCTGCACGTGGGCTTGTCATCCTGGAGACCTCCAGGCTCTCCTGAGCTTCAGGAGACCAGGCTGCAGTGTCTGGGGCAAAGCCAGCGGGTGGGATGCACAACCCAAGACTGGCTGTGGGGGGTCAGGGTGGGACCAGCCTGCAGAGGGTCAGAAATGCCCGTCTTGCCATGGCTGTGCCCATCGCAGCGCTCTGAGCTGGCCCTGCACAGGGTTTTCCCCCTACACATCCAACTCAAGCTTCCCTAAATACCGCTTGCAACGTTATCTCGGGCTGCTGAAGGAACGAGTTTGTTTTTCAGCTGGAAATGGAGGCAAAGAGCGAAACCAAACAGGAGAACTACTGGCTGATCCAGTACCAGCGCCTGCTGAACCAGAAGCCCCTCTCCCTGAAACTCCAGGTCGCTGCTGCAGTTGATGCTTTCACCGTAGCTCTGCTTTGCTCTGCAGAGTTGGGGGGAGTGCAGGCAGCCCTGCCTGGACCCACAGGTTCAGCGAAGGCAGGGAGTGGGGCACAGACCCCTCGCACAGGCTGACAAGCCAGGGGAGACCCCGGGCTGCAGTTAAGCTCCGAGCAGGGCAGCCCCCCTGTCGTTCCTGTGCACTGGAGGTTGTGGGGAGCTGCCATCCCACCATCAGGCTGCTTGGCAGGAGCACGGGACTCCACGTGCCTTCCAGGCAGGGCTTTTTGTTCCAGCTAAACACCCAAACAGCTCCGCTGGGCTCCCCCCAGTTCCCCTGCAAATCCACCTGAGTGCAGCAACTCCTGTCCATCCATGCCCCGACGTACTGAGCCAGGACTCCGTGCCGTTAAAATACTCATGGGGGTGGCCCCAGAGATGGAGCTGGGCTCTGCCCGTGCTGCGTGCCGGCTCAAGTTTGCACAGCAGGTGCTGTTGCAGACATCGGCTGCCAAAATGGATCTGTTGCGTTCTTCCCAAAACACGGCATTTTGAATTGGGGTTCTAGAATGTCTAGGGCCAGAGCTGCTCCGGCTGCTGGGCTTTCGGGCTGTGGTGTTTTCAGGGGTGCAGAATGGTCCGGAGCGGGGCAGAGGGCAGGAATGAGCACACTGCCCGCTCTCGCTGCTGCCTGTCCCCGTGCCTTGCCTTGAGAGCGAAGTCTGGGAGCTCACCTTGTGTTTTGCAGGAGGAGGGCTTGGAGCGGCAGCTGGTGAACCTTTTAATTGAGCTGTCTGCTGAACAGTACGTGCCAGTCTTTGCACACCATCGAATATCCTTGCAAGCGCTCAGCACCATGACTGCCAGTGACCTGGAAAAGGTACGAGACAGCAGATAAACAGTGCAGGGTGACACCGACTGAACGTGCCCTTGCTCCGAGCTGGGCTGTGCTCGTGGCTGTGCCCATGATGGGGCTGGCAGGAGGGAGTGTTGGTGCTCCTGGTGTGTCACCTCCCAGCAAGGAGAGGTGC
The DNA here is from genome assembly GCA_035590275.1 of Ibycter americanus. Classification (NCBI taxonomy): domain Eukaryota; kingdom Metazoa; phylum Chordata; class Aves; order Falconiformes; family Falconidae; genus Ibycter; species Ibycter americanus. The sequence continues at coordinate 8,911,754 of JAVJGI010000065.1, read as the reverse complement.
CACTGCTGCTCTGTGCCCCGTCCCAGCGAGCAACAGCTCCGCCAGGGCGCTTGCAGGGTGAGCTGTAGCTTGGCTCTGGCCTTCGGCATCCTGCAAATGCTCTTTGTAGTAGAAATGGCACCAGGGGAATTCCCTTGTCTGGCTTTGATGCCCGATGGAGGTTCTTCCCTTGGCATGGCCAGGTCTTGCCAGCGAGACCCAAGAATTTGCAGTGTCCCCTGCAGGACATGTCCCCCTTCCCCTCCGGGAGCTAACAGCCCTCCCCTTGCACCACAGATCGGCGTGATGGAGGCTGGCCTGCAGCGTGCCATCCTCAAGCGAGCTCAGGAGATCCTGGCTGTGGCCAGGACGATCCCAGGTACCACTAGTTCTTCTCTGCCTGGTCTCTGATGTATTTTACTCGCAGCAGGTACCTGAGCCTTGCGCGGGGAGGTACGCGGGGCCAGGCTGTGCTGTCAGGCTGGTCCCATGGACTTTTTTATTTAATGGAGCCCGGGTGCTGTCTGCTTGTAGCCATCCCTGTGCATGCTGGGTGGGTGGGAGCTGGACGGCTCTCCCGGTGCTCAGACCTCCTGCTTGTGGTTGCAGAGCTGCTGAGGACAGTGAGCGAGGAGGTCCCTGCAGCCCCGGAACCCAGCGCTCCCTTCGAGGAGCTGCTGAGCCCTGTGGTCCCGACAGCTCCGCCGCTGCAGTGGGACGAGAAGAAGTCGGAGTGCGTTGTCTGCATGGAGCAGGAGGTGAGACCCTGGCACCGGCACGGTGCTGGAGCAGGGGGTGGGATGAGGGCAGCATCCAGCATGTCCCCCCATATCTGTGTCCCCAGCCTCATGTCCATGTCCCCAGCCTGGCCCTGGGCAATGCCTGGGTGCTCATCCCTCCAGCTCCCCAGCACAGCCTGGCCCGGGCATCGAAGCAGGGAGGGAGGCAGGGCTCCTCGCAGGCTTGGGAAGGACCTTGCTGAGCTCCTGAGCCCGTCTGTGCAGCAGCAGCTGTGGGAAGCGTTGGCAGGGCTGCTGGGTTCAGCCCTGCCCCGTGTCCTGCCCTCAGGCCCGTTGCACTCGTGCTGCCAGCACAGCGCAGCCCCTCGCACCCAGGGATGGAGATGGGGGCACCGCGCTCTGCCTCCCACGTGGTGACACCCCCTGGCTGATCCCCATCTCCTCCAGCCTTGTTTCCTCCCATGCTGGATTACGGTGGCGCTGGGATGAGTGTTCTGGGACAGCAACAGCCTCTGTGTCCTCTCCTGTCTCTTTCCCCAGACCCAGATGATTTTCCTGCCCTGCGGCCACGTCTGCTGCTGCCAGCCCTGCTGCGAGCGGCTGCACACTTGCCCCCTGTGCCGCAAGGACATCGCGCAGCGCATCCGCATCTTCCACAGCGGCTAGGCAGGGCGGCGGGAGGCGAGGCTGCCCGGCACTGCCTCCGGCACCCTTCCCGGAGCCATGGCCCCGTTTCCTCCATGTCAGTATTACGCAGACACTCTCGCCCAGCATGACCAGCACTGCCCTCCCCGCGCACGGCCCCGGGCTGGCTGCCGGCTGCACCCAGGAGTCTCAGCAGCCGCCGTGTTCCGATGGCTTCTCAGCCTTTGCCTTGGGTTCCTTCATCTGCATCCTCCCCTCCCGCCTGCCCGCCCAGCATCCTTTTGCCTGGGGGCACTGGGTGATGGAACTGGGGGCACCCGTGGCCCCTCCTCTCTGGTTAATGTATTTGCCTTCAGAAACGCCCCTCGCGCAGCAGGGACACAGTTAGTGCCATCTCTGAAGCCACTGTGACCTTGTAGCTCCCCCGCCGTGGCACTGCTGTGCTCCTGCCTTGAGCGCTGTTGCCCGGAGGTGGGTGACTCTCCTGTGGGAGGATTCAGCTGGGGCGTGCGATGCTCTGGGGTGCCGATGGTGCCTTGAACCTTTGTCATGCCAGAGGCCTGGGGCTTCTGCTCTGGTGACCCATGGAAGGGTGTTAGGGGCTGCAGCCACGGGCAGCGGGTGCCAGAGCAGAGCAAGGAGCTCCCCCACCCCTAATTCGTGCTCCTGTGGTAGGGGAGAGTCTGCAGCAGTCCCAGCTCCAGGACTCGGGGAGACCCAGTGTGGCCAGAGGAGCCCAGTGCCATCCCTCATCCCAAAAAACACGTGTTGGGAGCAGAAAGCCTTGCTGCCATCCGACAGCTGGCACGAGTCCGGCACTGAGCCCAGCGCAGCTCTGCATTGCCTCTGCGTAGTGGCGTGCAGGTAGTTCTCCATCGTCATTAATAAGTAACGATCCCAGTCTTGTCTTTTTGTCTCTTGACCTTGAAGTATAAAATGCAGAGATAAGCCCGGTCCCACTGCAGCCCTTCCCCCAGGAGAAGCTATTAAAAGCAGCTGGTTTCTGCTGGTGGTTGGTTGCTGCCTTCTTCCTTCTGGAGCGGGAGGACGCTTGAAAGCCAGGCGCTGCAGAGCAGTGGCAGGGCCGCCACGTGCCTGGCTGTCCCAGTGTCACCTCCTCCTCTTCCGCGTCAAACCAGGAAGAATTTGAGGATCTTGGACTTCTGCGAGGATGTTGCTCACTGCGGAGCAGCCCTGGGGACATCCAGGCAGCAGGAGACCTTGGACCTTCCACTGGGCTCACCTCACGTGCCATGACTGTGCAGAGCATCCCTGCGTGGCACGTGGTGGCCTTGGGGAGGTGGCCGGTGCGGTGCTGTGTGCCACCAGCAGTCCTGGGGGATGTGGGGCAGCGGCAGAGCCAGGGCTGGGTCTTTGTGCCCTGGCTGAGCCCTTTGGGGACAACCCCCGGGGACATTTCCCTGCTGCAGCCTCTGCATCCATGTTGAGGTGCTGCTGCACGTTGGAGCCGGCAGGTCCCACCCAGGGACTTGCTGGGTGCTTGGGTGGGGACCTGGCAAGGGGGACACACACGGGAGCAGCTGGCGAGCAGGGTGCAGCGAGGGGAGCCCCGGCAAAGATGCCCAGGTGAGGGCAGGAAGGATCTAGGAGGGGCTGACGCGCTCCCCCTCGCCTGGCCGGGGTGCAGGTGCTTGGCATCCCGCAGGATGAGGAAGGAGGACGGTGTCAGGTGCCAACCTGCCAGGGGATGAAGCACGGCGAGGCAGCAGGGAGGGTGGTGGGTCCCCGCCATCCTCTGCAGAGCCCCAGCCCCGCAGGGAGCGCTCCCCTGCACCCCACTCCCCCCGGGACCACACTGGGAGCCCCACATGTCTGGCTGGAGGGGGAGGAGAGACACCCCAGTTCTGCTGGCCGCCCCGAGACCTGCTCAGCAGCTGCAAGGCTGCAAACCGCCCCCTCCACCCCATCCCAGCCTGCGACTGCCGGCTGCCTTCACATCCCAGGCTGTGCTGGGGGGTGGTAATGAGTGTCAGGAGCTCTGGGCAAGGTCCACTGCTGACCCGACCCGTAAATAAGTGCCTGGAGCATCGGCAGTGCCGGGCTGCCCTTCGTCCCCAGCGCCACCACAGCCCCACGTACCTGCAGGGCCAACCCCGCTCAGCCACGTACTGGGGCACCATGACAGCTGGAGCATCACCTGGGAGCCTGGGGACCACCGGCACCGTAGCGACGCTCCGTGTCACCCCAGGCTGTCCTCAGGCATTTTCAGAGACTGGGAGAAAAAGAATTAAAAAATAATTTACAAAAATGCATCTTTGCCTTTTGCCCACATCCAGCCTCAAGCAGCGCAGGGGCTGCAGTGGTCCGCAGCCGCGCTTTGCTCAGCACAAGCATCTCGCACATCCCCTGCCAGGCTGGCCTGAACCCCGCGGTGGTTCATCTCCTGCGCCAGGTGACACGTACGCCCAGGTCTGGTGTGAAAGGGATGCGTGGGGGGGCTGTTGTCCCCACTGGTGAGCTTGTCCTAAAAAAAAAAACCAGAAAAACCCGCAAGCATTGGGAAATATTGGGAATATAATGGGATTTGTAGAAGCAAAGGGAAAAGAAAGGTTTGTTTTGGGGCAGGACGTGCTGCTGAGGAGGAACGTGCCGGTCCAGTGGCCACCAGGCACCCTGGGGCCAGACTGAAGGTCAGTGGGGGGGGTGGCCACGCTGCCCCCCCGCCTCCCTGGGCACGGCCACCGTCCCCCTCCTGCCTTCAAAAGCGGGGCCGG
>JAVJGI010000065.1:8893490-8907637 GCA_035590275.1 Ibycter americanus | reverse complement strand
CAGCGCCATGGCGGCGGGGCCGGAGAGCGGCGGGGAGTGCGGGATCTGCTACGAGGCGTATTGGGGTGCCGGGGGGGGCCGAGCCCCCCAGCAGCTGCCCTGCCGCCATTCCCTCTGCCTGAGCTGCCTGCGCAAGCTGGTGTGTCGCGCCGCTGCCGTCGCCTTCGTCAGCTGCCCCTTCTGCAGGATGGTGACCCTGGTGCCTGAGCTGGCTCCGGGTGGTCCCGGGGCGAGACCGGCCTCGGGGACCCTGCGTGGGGAGGAGGAGGGGGGCAGCAATGCCCCCCCAGATGCCCGCCAAGCCTCGGCACGCTCTGTGACTGTGTCATGCCCAGCTCACGCCTCCATCTTTGCAGTGAGCGGCACGGTGTCCCCCTGCGGCCTTCGCCGTGGCTCCGAGGCAGCGGGTGCCCTCGTGCTGGGGCTGCCAGGACGGGGGCTGCTGCTGGACACGCAGCCCCCCCTCGCCTCCATGGAGAACCTGCGCCTCGGCTTCGCCGCCGGCATCCTCATCCTCATCGTCTCCACCTTCTTCCTGCTCGTCTTCCTCAAGTAGGTCTGGATGGGGGAGAGGGGCCCCTGTCCCGCACTGCAGCCCCCACCGCCGCCCCTGGGGCAGCCAGGATGGACCCAGCGGCGGGTCAGGGACTTCTCAGGCCACGGACGGCTCAGCCCCGGCGAGGCAGGCAGGGAGAGGGCCAAGGCCAGGGCTCAGCACCTCCCAGGATCCAGCCCAGGCACACAGGGGCCGCAGGACGCTCAGCAGCCCCGCACACGAGCCCTGAGGCATCAGACTCTTTAAATATTAACTTATTGCAGCGCTTTCCTTCACCCCCTGGGGTCTGGCTGTGCTTGTGTTGTGTTCATAATATTCCCGGTACCTCTGGACCCCGCGGCAGCAGCTCGGCAGGAGTCGCAGCGTGGGGCCACATGTGCTTCCTGGTGTCGCCATCCCAGAGGCTGGAAAATCCCCCCGGCTTCGCTTCAGTCCACCTCATCAGGCAGCGAGGACGGGGTGAAAGGGGACGGGAAGGGTGCCATAGTGTTTTTCTGTGGGTGAAACTGTTCAAAAGCAATTAAAAAAGCCCTTCCCCCATAGAAGAGAGCCCGGAGTGGTGCATCGGGCAGCTGGGGAAGGGCACAGCCCCGCAGAGACATGAGACATTAAAGGCAGATGTGGCCCCAGCACCGTCTCCAGTGGTTTTTCTGTGCAACTGGGGCAGGGAGACCTCTGCACCGAGAACGACCTGCCGCCTCTGCTCCGGGCGGGCAGGGCAGGGGCTGGGTGATAACCAGGGCCCAGGCATGGAGAAGGGGGTTCAAGCCCCAGCTCTATCCAGCAACACCCTCTCAAACACACCCTCAGCCACAAACCAGCACCCAGGAGCAGACAGAGCCCCCCTGCAGCCTGCCCCGACAGTGTCTGCCCCCTCCTCAGGGCTTGGCACACCCATCGCTCCCAGAGCCTGCTGTCCCCCCCCCAAAGCCCAGACTTTTCTCACGTTCACCCTTCCTGCACCCAAGGCAGGCATGCATATGGGCGCAGAGAACAAACGGGGTTTATTTTAGGTCTCAAGACTAAGTCAGAAAAAACCAGGCCAAGGTATAGGGAGACGCCAAGGTGGGGAAGTAGTTGTGTCTGCTTTTTAAAGAACAAGCTTCAAATCTCTTGCACCCCAATCCATGCCCAGAGCAGACGGGCACAGCAGAGCTGCTAGTAGCTAGGATGCTGCCAGAGCAGGCACCCTCCTGACCTGTGGAGCCAGCTTAGGAGGGACCAGGCTGCTGCGAGCTCTCGTGAGATGCCCGAGGTCCCTCTCCCCTAAAGCCTGGTGGAGAACCAGGCGAGTGACCCCTGTGTATGTCACCACTGGCTTTTATACTTCAGCTTCTCACACCAACACAGCACAAAGTGACAGCCACAGTCACAGCACAAAGGGACCTCCTCGCCTCTCCCACGAGAGGGGTTTAACAGCAAAAACACTCCCCTAGAAGGGTTTCCAGGTCAAATGATTCCTGATTTATGTCAGAGCTAAGTCAGTTTTCAAGTGCATAGAGACAGATGAAGCTAGACTAACGTAAAGGCCATGCAAACAAAAATACAGGTTTAATTGCACTTTATTTTTCAAGAAGTGAAATGCAAATCCCTCAGGTTGTCTATCTGTAACAGGAAACAAGAAGTGGATTTTGTTAGTATTAGCAATGAGCTCCACTAGGACACTGCCACAGACAGGGGGTCCAGAGGCCGCTTCAGGGTACCTACACTCAGACCTGCACAAGGAAGGGAGGACCCCAGAAACCCTGGGTTTCACACACCGTCACACACACAGTCACTCAGCAACGAGTAACTATTTGGTGCTTTGACTTCTGGAGTGGCTCCCCAGGAACCCCAGCTAAGTTTACCCTGCGAGATAAGCGTTTGCTCAGCAGCAGGTTGGCTATTTCACAGGCTTTGGTCTCTTCCACAATTATAGCTGCATTTGGCAATTTGTTGTGCCGGGCATGTGGTGCAAGGGCAGGGACCTGCCACCCTGCGACACTCCCAAACAGGGATGCCCAGAACTTTTTCTTATTTTTTCCTTCCAAGAAATCACATTTAGGAGGACTATCATCAGATTTAGTTCAGAGATGATGAGGCAGTTGTAGAAACTAAACTGTAGTAGAATTATTTTCAGCACTTCCAGTTTATTAAGTGAAGGGGGGGGTTATTTGTTTTAAAGATACAAAGACCGGCTCATAGTTTTAAGTTGCATTAGTGCCAGTAAGTGTAGAAGTAAAAATACTATGAGAAATCCAAGGTGTTTGCCCAGGTGTCTATCCTCACTGCTTTCCTCTCTTGGTCCACTTAGACTGAAAAGTTATACCCCAAACCCCTGGCTGCCAGCAGAGCCCAGGGAGGTTGGGTTATAGCTTACATTCTACTATTACTAAGTTTTAACTTTGCTGTGATCGTCACATTTTAATCAGCAGCAGAGAAAAAGGCACAGGAGATGGGCGTGGCTGCCTACAGCAACTCTCTCTCCCTCTCTCTCAGCGGCAGATTACAAATCTGTATTGCTGCTTTCACTGCCAGCGAAACATACATAATCCAGGAAAAAAAAGACCAACAAAAAAAATCTCACCTCTGGATGCAAAAAGAGAGGAGACAAGCTGGCTGCACAGCCAATCACTTTTGTGAGGTCTCTCTGAGCCTTGGGGTCCTCTGTAAAACACAGCTGGGGATCTGGCTTCTTACAACAGCAGTTCCTAGATGCTACATCTGTGCTTGGAGCATTGGTCTAACAGAGCCCCGGCTTTCAGAACCGCTGACGGGTGCCCCGGTCTAGCAGGCTGTGGGTCAGTGAGCACCACGTGTGCTGTAGCTCTGAACGTACAACAGTGCTGACCCCAACCACCTCAGCCCCTGGGGTTGTCCCCAAGCTGCCTGCGCGGAGCTGGTGGCTCATAGGAAACGCCTGCCTGGGGTGTCTCGGCCAAATCTCCCACTGCACGTTGCTCATACACGGTGATGAGATGGTACAGAGGTCCCTGGGAGCCACCCTGGGGACTAGGAGAAATATTCGAAGGAGATCTTTACCGGGGAAGACGACAAGATTTTAGACTTGACTTTTTAAAAAGTAGTTACCTACTGCAGGGTCCTGCCAGACTCGCTCTCCTGAAGCACTTTACAAAGTTTGTATCTGCATAAAGTTTCAGACTAACGAATCAACGGTTCACAGAAGTAGGACAGCAATACAAACGTGCACTAAGACTCTTCAGTTCCTTCAGCTCATCTCAACCTCTGCGCATGTTTGTCAGGTCAGAGCAACGGGTCTGAGTGCTCATGAGTGCAAAAAGAGCCCTTGCTCTCAGGCCCCATCAGTCTGCAGTACAAGAACCTGGGAAGTCCCTGGGTGTTCACAGCTGTCCCATTTATGCAGCTCGTTAAGTGCTAAGTGCACACGAAGAGGCCATGCCCAGAGGAGGGGGCTCACAGGCTCATCAGCCAGCTCTTCATCCCAGCCAGTCTAGATCATCGTCATCATCATCACCAAAGAGTGGAGCTGGAGGGGGACGCCCCTTCATGCTCTGTAAGTCAAACCAAAGGGAAACTTGTCAGTCTTAACAGCTTCCCAGTATTTAGTAACTGCTACACAGTGTTGGCTCTGAAATCTGTCAGCGTTAAGGAGAAAAAGCCTCATTACTGAAGTTTTCGTATTTCTTACACAATATCTTAATGTTCCAGGAGAACGCTTTCAAGCTAGAAGGGACAGGACACTAAAACCCTTCAATTAACCTGGCAAGTTTCACTAACTCATGCCACCAGCAGGAGTTTGTCAATTGCTATCTCAACCTTGGCAATCCCTCCAATAAACAAACTCAGACACTCTCAATCTATACAAAGAACATACGGGAAGCTCTGAGCTCAGCTATCAGGAGCCAGTCAGTCTGCCACAGGAAGGATTTCATGGACAAGCTACAGGCTAATGCCTGAACCAGGAAAGATAAAAATACATACCACTTCCTCCTCATCCTCCTCTTCAGAGGGAACTAGAGGCTTCAGCAGTTTATGAGATGGTGTTTCAAAGAAGTTGTCGTCCTCAAAGAGGCTAGAAGATGATAAAGAATTAACAGTTCACTTGCAGATGATGGAATCTTGGTTTTACAAGTTCTATTAAAGAATGATGGAAAACTTCTGTCGCTGAGGCAAGCTTTTACTGAACTGGTGAACAGTACGTGCCTAACGACACTGGGACCTGGCAGCCATCAGTATCAGATCCTAGAGAAACTGCACGCTTCCCTCCACGCTCAGCTGGGAACCCCTCACCAAGGACAACGGCACCACTGCCTCCACCCAGACACAAGCCTGTCTCTCCCTGCAGAGCGTGTCCTGGACAGCCAGGTCTCTGCCAGCACCTGGCTCGTGCCACCCACTGCTCGCACCCTGATGGTGCTTCAGCCCTACACACATGCTGCCCCACAGGAGTAGCAGAGCTGTACCGGCCTCTGCGTGTGCTGCCGTACCAGACTGAGCTGATCAGCAGGAGTGGGACTGTGGCCACCCCAGCGGTCACACCTTACCTGGAATCTTTTTGCCTGGGGCTGAAGCCCAACTCCTGCTGTCCGGGGGTTTCTCTGGTGAGAGCTGAGCTTGGCTGTGCTGTTTTGGACACTGAAGCAGGCTCCTTCTCGGAGCTAGCTCCGTCTAATGGGTCTGTGCAGTTCCCTCCCTCACCATTTAAGGGAGGGGGCTCTGAACCTCCCACAGGCTCCTCTGTCTTCTGCTCCATGACTGGCTTTTCTGGAAGCACTGCCACATCTGCATCTCCTGGCTTGGCTTCTAGAACAGAAGATTCTGCAACTTCTGCCTGCAAAGATACTCTGGAGAGACTGCGTTCAGTCTCAGCTTTCCTGATGGGACTGCTCTCCTGCCTCTGCTCAACTGGGACAAAGTCCTCATCCACCTCAGGTCCCTTATCAGGATCCAGGCAGGATTCAGCTGTGGAAGAGAGATGCTCCTCCTGGACCTTCTCTTCTGACACCCCACTGCTCTGTGTCACCTGCTCCTCCTCAGGAGTTCTGGGCCTGGCAGACAGAGGAGCAGAGTCGCCTTCCTGGTCAGACACCATGGAGCCTGCGGCTGCTTCCCCAGGGTCAGGGTCAGCTAGCAGTGCAGCACTCTGTGTCGGGCTATGCTGCATGGACTCTTCACGGTCAGACTTTCCTTCAGGTGATCCCTCCTGTCTCACTGCTCCTGTTCCAGATTCCTCCTTTTTACTGTCATGATCTGGTTTCTCTTGCTGTCTGTTGAGTAGCTGCAGTGTTACAGTCTTAAAAAATTGAGTAGAGAAAATGTAAGTTATATCCTAAACATAAACCATCACAGTATCATCTACTACTACTGGGCTGCTTTGTCACCCACAACAAATTTCTGCTTCACAGTTATTTCAGACTCACAACATAAATTTGTGGTTTTAGCCCAAGACTCATTCTCTCACATTGATCACCTTGTATTTTTTAATCACTGTTGTACCTTAATAGTGTTCATGACAACACCCAGAACTGTCCTCCCACTGTATGTCTCTTCCAGCTCAAATTCACCCCGAAGAGACTGAAACACACCGTTCATTATCTTCTTTACCTAGAAAAGAGCAAGACAAGAAACAAAGATTCATTGACATGTGAAGCACTGGACATAACATCAGATACTTCTCCAGGTGAAGGAACAATAAATCCAAATAAACGTGTGGTTTTTCAAAGAATCCACTTTTCAAATCAGAAATTCCCATAACTAAGCAGAAAACATTGCATCATCTTAATTCAGAACCATTATAGATACACCAAACCCATCCCTCCAAAACTGAGGCATGCTGCACAAAACCAAAGCAAACTGATGCTTCTTTCTTACTATTCTTTCAATTTTTAAATTTAAACCTTAAATCTTAAATTTTAACCTAAAAAAATATAGCAACAAAGTGGGCAGCAGGAAGATCATGTCCTTTCTTCCTCTGTAGACCCTGCTACTAGAAACACAGTGCCTCTGTGGAGAAAATAATATTTTTCCTTCTTATCTCTGCTCAAAGCAAAATAATTCAAGGTAAATAGATTTGCTTAGTATGGAGAAATATTGGATAGTCAAGCTCACTTCTTCTGTGAAGTCTGCAGGTGAAGATCCATCCTGACCCTTCTCCAGGTCTCGGATGCGTTCTTCATAGTGAGCCTTCAGCACCACAATATCAGACTGCAAGGCTGAATACTGCCAAAGGGAAACCAAAAGTTAGGACAGCTCCACAGACACCACTGCAAGGAACCTCGCAACGGATGGGTTATCTGTCAGCATTTTTTTTGTGAGGTGTAAACTGCTGAGTGGCATTTTAAGCAGGACCTTTGATAGAGAGTTGCAAAAGACTTGGCTGAAAGTAACAGCACCAAAATAAAGATATCCAACCAAACCAAAACCTTGGAGGTCCACGGCTGTGTCGTTAGCTCTTCAAGTTCAAGTAACACCAAGAATGGGCATAGCATTACTGAGATGCCAGCAAAACGAGGGCTGGGTCCTATCGCTGGACCTGTTCTGGTTTGCTGGAAGCAATATGAAGTTATTCCTTCCCTCTCATATTCTGAAATTCATGTTCTTGTTATTCTGGACATAGGTAGCCTGAGGCTAGTGATTACTGCACTCCAGTTCATATTCAACTGCCACATTATTCCCTTTACCTTCTCTTTGATAGGCTCTAGTTGCTCCAAATGTTGCTGAAACTCAGACAGTTTTTGCTCTTCTGCTTTTTTCAAGTGTTTTAGAGCCGCAATCTGAAAGACAAGAACTAGAGCCCATCAGTTTACAGCCCCTCTCAGTGTCACCCACTTCAAACAGTTTCTGTTCAAAAAGAGTCACTCAGAACAGTGCAGATAAGCAGGAAGAGATTGTAGCTGTTGCTTTAGTTTAGACTGTCTGTTTAGACAGACACCACCTTAGCTCTCTACTGCAGCAGTAAATTCACTAGCCCACCAACCCAATGTAACAGATGCCAGTACAGACACATCCTGCAGACAAGACCAAACTCCCTAACAGTCAAGAAATTAAAAAGTCAAGCTACAGTTAGGTGGGAGAGGACTGTGGTTACAGTTACTGGTTTTTTGGCATTACATTTCAGCAATAAAGAACAGCCCTTTACCTTCTCTTCCAGCTGGGACACCTGCTGCTGCAGGGAATCTCTCTGCTCACACACCTCCTGGTACTGTCTAACATGCTGCTCCTTGGCCGAGGCCAGTGTACGTTCACATTTGGCTTCCCACTGGGATTCCAGCTCTGCCTGGATAAGCGATATCTGCCCACCATGTGAGAGAGATCATTAGACACATAAAGAGTCTGTATTTGCGCAACAAATGGCTGAAAACCTGGGGCTCGACAACTTCTCCTGCCCTAGGCTGGAATATCTACATGCAGATAGCAGCTCTGCAGCTGTCACCAATCCCTGTCCACGCACCTCAGAGTTCAATTCCAGCCACAATCCCCCAGGCTGGCCTGAAAGTCCGGTTCAGATTTCAGATCTCTGGGCAAATTTCTAAGCAGTCTTTCACTCATCAGCAGTCCTGTATTCTCTCTATTATGAACTTAATTTGGTGACTCTCCTTTCCTCAGTTTGACACTCTCTTTAATAAACACAGTCTAAATCTGATGCTGCATGCCAGCCTGCATCAGGGCTGCACCAAAACTCTGCAGCCACATCAGTGGCCTGTGATTCAAGTCAGAGAATGACTGGAACCTAGCAGCCTTCCTGCACTCTCAAATTGTGCACTCCTGAAAGAGCCATCAGTGTAAATCCCAAAGTCAGAAGCAGGGCCAACAAACACCAGCAAAGATATTTCAGGAAGACAACAAAGTGACGCTGTGTTAAAGTTAACCCCTAAAATCAAGCAGAAAATGTTTTCATTCTTCCACCGCCTGAGCATTTTCACAACTATTTCCTACCTGTAGATTCCCACAAGCCTTCCAGATGCTTGTTAGAGAAGCTCTCATGACTCCTCACCTGCTCTGCTGCTGCCTGGTCAGTCGAAGTCCGTGCCTTTTTCAGCAGCTGCCGAAGCTTGTCCAGTTCCTGCTGATATGATCTGCGTATTTCTTCCATCTCTTCCTCTGCTTGAGCTCTCTCTGAGAAGGACTTCTTCTTCCTCTCTGCAAGATTCTGCAATATAGAACAGAACACAGAATAGGCCAGACTGCACCAAAGTAACTTCTCTGCCACATGCAGAAAGAGCTTCTTTGAGCAGGGAATCTTAACACTTTAAAATCAAGCTGAGATTATTTTAGAGGTAGCAGGGTTAACATTACTGGCTAAGATATTAAAAAAAAATAAATAAAATCACATAAGCTTAAAGGATCCCCTAGCACAGGGATCCTTGCCTGCAGATGAATCAAGATTTACCTAACTTGCATATTTACAAGCAAGAATGTTGGGTTAAATTTCAGCAAACAACTGAAACCCTGCATCTCTAATGCTGGCACCAGACGTACCCTTTCAAGAGTTTCTTTTTCCACTTTTAGGTCTGTTAGCTCTTCTTCTAGTGCTGTGATCTTCATGTCCAGCTGTTTGCGGCTCTGCTTCTCAGATTTGAATCTAGTCTGAGTGTCCTCAGCAGCTTCTTGGAGCTCTGCAAAAATAAGATTTTACTGTGGGTTTCAGTGCTACATGTATTGCAGGTCAGCGCATTTTGGGGGCTGATGGGAAGGAACAGTGTCTCTTGCACAATGAAATCAACAACACAGCTTGCACCTGCAGTGGGAACTAGAATTAAGAGCTTCTTTTGTGAAATGGCAATGCTTACACCTCAGCTCTTGTAACTTTTCAACCACTGGAACATCTCTGGTTCCTCTGCAAGACGTTAGACAGTAATGCCAAGAGATTGCTTCTACAACAGGATGATTTTGTTCACTGATTTGGCGCACTTCCCTTTTAGTGGTAACCAGGATGCACATACCCTTTAGACATTTCAGTGCATTAATATCCTTCTTTGATACCCTTGTGACTGATCCTAGGGAAAGCAGGAACAGATACCTCAGAAGAAAGGAAAAACCTATGACTTACAAAGGGGGAAAAAGAATGACATAAAGGAGCTCTCATCAAACAGGCACAAGAAGTCTTACCTGCTAACTGTGCCTGCAGTTTGTTGAGCTGCGTCTCGTGTCGCTCTGCCTCTTGCAGGGCAGCAGACAGCTGTTTCCGTAGGTCCATCTCCTTCTTCTGGTGGGCAGTCAGCTCCAGCTGCAGCTGGGAAACCTGTGCTGTGGCAGCTGCTAATTCCTCTGCAACTTTGGCCTGTATCACAAAACAGAGCAGGGAAAAGGGAGGGGAAAAAAAATAATAAAAATGATATGTGAGTGGGAGAAGGTACCAGAACTGTTCTCACAGGAAGAACTGATAAGGTACTGCAGACCTTATCAGGCAAGTGCTGGGATGCAGCACCTCACAGACATCTCCAAATTGAAGAGGTGATGATAACTATTTTGCCATGTTATTGTGAGTTACTTTGCTGTAACCTGTCCAGACTGACTAAAAAGTTGCACAAGGCCACCACCAACATAATCGCCACATTAGTCAACTCAGTGAGTTTTCCTGAAAAACTTACATGTGTTTTTAAGACTAGTACCAGTGCCTGGTGGCTCTGCTCAGAGTTTTCAGGCTGTTGCAACACCTATTCAAGTAAAAGTCTGGGCTCCAACATCTTATTATCTTCAATAAGCTTAAAAATCACTGAAAAGCCACACAAAACACAGGCTTGTTCCAGCCAAAAGAGCACCTTCCCTCCAGAGCACAGCACGTTGTCACCTTGAGGTGCCCGCATGGGCAAGGCTGTCATTTTGGAGTATAGTTCTCACAATAATTTGTTGACCTGTTCAGATTTGGTATTTCTCAGTCAGTGACTCACATAAAACCAGGTACTAATACAGCTTGTTAGACAACTTGTAAACAATATGTTAGGAGAGGCTCAAGGCATCAAGACAAAGACACGAAGTCACGTTCCCAATGTTGTTGCATGACAAAAAATTCAGAGGATGCTCTGCAAAGACAGAACTACACCAATCAGAAAACCTCACTTGCTGCAGGGAGTATCTAAACTGCTTCTATATCTGTGCCTGCATTCATATTCCCAACAGGCTTTCATGTTCTTGTAACTGATAAGTTCAGGAGAACTGGAGTTGCTCTCTGCTCTATCCCCAAAAGAGAACTAAAGCATTTCTCTTCAGACTAGGACCACCACCTTCTGGCAGAGAACAGCTGTGAGCAAAATTGTTCCAACTGTGGTGAGGGTGAATATGTGCTGACCCTGAGGGCTGGAACACTACACCATTAATTTTAAAGAGGAGGCAATATTTCAACAGAGACTGGCTAAAACCAGATCTGCTTTCCCCTTATGTTTCCATAAATGGCTCACTGCAGTTCAAGATGCTAACTCCTAGCATGCTAAAACAAAACAAAACTCTATGGCATACCTAAAGGTTATTTTAACAGTTGCCTTTCTCTTTAATGGCAAATAAAGAAAAATAAAAAGAACATCCTATGCCAGGAACTGTTACTAGACTTAAGTTTCTGCAGTGAATGCTTCATATCTATACTAAATCAGCTCCAGCCTCCAGCTTTCAGGTAACAAGAATCTTATGTGATCTGTACATGGCTCTAACAATTATATAATCATGTCCTATTTCTCCCATCAGGGAGGTGAAATGAGAGCAGCAATGTGACAAAGTTCTTTTAAAGGGCTCCCTAAGAAAGAGGGGGCCAGTGGCCACACTGCCAGTTATAAAGCCCTTTTCCAAGCTGAAGATACGTGCTAATTCAAGATCCGAGGCAACTCTTTTAATGCCAATCAGCTGCTAGCTAGTTCAAGAGGAAGCTGGGCTGGCACTATCTAGGGCACAATTATCTACCACCTACACAGTCAGCAGACACACTGCCTCACCTGGTCCCAGCCCCGATCCACTGGCAGCATGTGCTAGGAAGAGAAAGCAGCAACAGGAAACAGGAAGAGTTAAGAACACAACTTGAAAGGCAGAGGCATTAATTATCATCAGAAAAGCAAAATGCTTCATTACAGGAGCCTAAGGCATGCCAGAGTAGCCTTTAAACTATTCCAAGAACTGTAAAAGCTTAGACAGAAAAATGTAGTGAAGCCTGGCTTAGAGAGAAGGAAGCTAAAGGTGTCCTTACAGTTACATTACACACCACAGACATAGCACTGGTCCTACATGGGACTACCATTTCACTGCACTAGAGAGTGTAGAGTATTACTTATTGTTATGGTAGAGGAAGCCTTCATCTAAAGCTGTGATGTGCTCTGGCAGGGTCAAAGATCTGTAACCCAAATGCAGCAAGCTACTAATAGCTCTTCTCAGTAATCCTGGGTACAGATGCCCGGCCTGTATCACAAAATAAACAGTGAGCCCCTATTTTTATATAAATAATGGATAAAATTTTCTTCCCTGATTCTGTCTCTCCATAGTGATCTCAGCAATTGCAGTCACAGAGCAAGCCAGGTTAGATAAAAGGAAGAGGAAGGAATACCAGCCTTCATATTTACAGTCCATACTCTCACAAAACTAGGGGAAATCTCCCAGTGCAAGTCACGGCTTTTCTAGTCTAGCCTGAAGTCTATTTGTGTAGTAGTGTTATCACCTAGACAGTGACTGCTGAATCAAGTGGAGTCCTATGGAAGACGAGGCCCAAAAGGTTCCTGAAGACCATGTGTTATACTTCCGAAAGATGTTTCCTCCCCAGATTACTTATTGTGCAAGCTGGAGGTTGTGTTCACTGACAAAAAGGAATTTTATTTATTATTTCAATCTGACTTATTCCTGGTTAGAATCTCTCACGCTCCATACATATTGCAGGTACGCAACCTGGGCTCTCAGTGGAAAAATACAGTCTTTCTTTACTGTCTGCTCACACCAGCATACAATTACCAGCCATATATTGCTCTATTCTTTAGCATACTTGCTAGCATACTTTGAAAAGTTGCAGTTTCTGTCATTTTTAGGCGCACTGACTTACAGTTCTCATGCAGGGCAAGCATTTATCTCACATTTGAACTGGAGAGATACACAACTCAGCAGAGGAGCATGTTGCAAGACTGAACTTGGTGTAATTTAAGAAGTCAGTGCTTGAGAAAGCATAGAAGACACCATGCAATTACAGACCTCAAAGCTAGCCTACCTGGGCTAGGCTGTCATAAGTGGACATTACAGGATACGCAGCCATGTATAAGTGCATTTAGCTGGTTTGAAAGCTATTTCCCAATAAGCCCTTTAATGGAAGCACAATATGCTATTGGTAGAAATAAACTGCTTTTGATTAACATTAAAAAAAGTGCAAAAGCGCAATGAGGAAACTCTAGCAGGAAATAATTTTTCTTTTATCTATATTCACTCTGTCAGTTAAATAGAAGGAATAAAACTCTTCTGAAACTGTCAGTGCAATTAAATAAACGAAGTACATTTTCAGCCTGACAAAGCCCTGTGATACACAATTCCTCAACACACAGGCCATATAGCTACAATGACAACAATAAATCAGACCCTTTCATGTAAGGTAAGAATATTCAAGCTATGACAGCATAAACATCTACATTTATATCCTCTGTGCTGCTTTTGACATGAAAGCCATGAAAATATTCAAAGGTTTTCTCAAAACAGCTTTCAAAATGTAAGTTCTGAACTACAGTTGTAAGAGAACTGACTTAAGCCTTGGCAAACAAGGCTTCAGCACGTTTTAGTGCAACAAGCAGCCCCTCTCCTGGCTGCAGCGAGAGGTCTATGGCTTTGCTCATTGTCACCATTACCTTCTCCTGTTCTGCATGCAACACTCTTGCCTGTGTGTTTTCATTTGTTGTTTGCAGCGAATGGTTCCTCTGTTCCATTAGCAAGTTACTTTGTTCAACGTATCTGTGAAAAGGGGAAGACTGCATGAGCATTTACATAAAGATACGACTTGGAGCAAAAGGCTCAGGCAGAAAAGGTGGTATTTCAAAGCAGTTTTATTCATGACAATACCCAGACAATTTTGCATGATGTCTTGCACTAAGAACAGCCTTATCTCAGTAGGGTGGAATGGGTGCACCTGGCACAGCAGGGATTATATCAGTTTGGGTGAAGGCTTTACCTCTCTGCAACAAGTGATTCTATCACACAGTCAAGAGTTTTGATAATCCGATACCACTAACCTCTGCCATTTCCTTAAACAAGTTATTCCCCTTCTTAAACTGAATGGAACACACACCCAAACAGTGGAACTAGACACACCACATCGCCTACAATTTCTTCCACCTTACTAAAAAGCTAGCAAAAGTAAAGTAACTCCCAGAAGCAAAGCAAGCATGCTTAAAGAAGACAGCATGAGGGGGTTTTTTTCCCCTCTTTACATTCCTGTTCACGGTAAACCACAGTTTTGGAGATAAGCCTTGCAAGACAGTGGGGTAGAAAACCCCCACACTTCTAATGCCTTAAGAAAAAATAAAATTTAAAATATCAGTACATGTCTCTATCCTAAAGAACACCCCTCCTAGTTATGCCTAACCAAGTGTAAGCCAGAAAGTTTCAGCAAATGCAGCCCACTCCTTACCTCTGATTCCGCTCAATCAACTCGCTGATCTTCTCATTCTGCTCCTCAATCCGA
>JAVJGI010000065.1:8877894-8893390 GCA_035590275.1 Ibycter americanus | reverse complement strand
CCTTACTAAAAAGCTAGCAAAAGTAAAGTAACTCCCAGAAGCAAAGCAAGCATGCTTAAAGAAGACAGCATGAGGGGTTTTTTTCCCCTCTTTACATTCCTGTTTACGGTAAACCACAGTTTTGGAGATAAGCCTTGCAAGACAGTGGGGTGGAAAACCCCCACAGTTCTAATGCCTTAAGAAAAAATAAAATTTAAAATATCAGTACATGTCTCTATCCTAAAGAACATCCCTCCTAGTTATGCCTAACCAAGTGTAAGCCAGAAAGTTTTAGCAAATGCAGCCCACTCCTTACCTCTGATTCCGCTCAATCAACTCGCTGATCTTCTCATTCTGCTCCTCAATCCGACTGCTCTTCTCAAATATCTCTTGCTTCAGTCTCTCATTCTCCTAAAGCATAGCCCAGCATGAATATTTGTCTTGCTCAGACTTCCTTGCAGCTGCACCTAAACCTTTGTTTCATACAGATGCAGTACAGTGGTGAGACTTATCACTTTCTGTGGTAACATCACAGGAAGGCACCATGCTACACTTAGCAGGAATCCTGGCTTGGGACAGCGGTTGTCAAACCGCATTCTGGACAATACTGTGTCTGGTTGACTTTTTCACCCACAAAACCCAAGATTGTAGGGCTGCTGCCTAGAAAAGCTACAAAGCATAAGACTAAGAAGTGAAAAACAGAAGTAGGCAGTTCTTGCAACACCGTACTTCAGCTGGAAACTGTTCTGCAGGATCCTGTGGGTTAAGTCCATAACGGTGCAAGAATTGGCAGAATTTTTCTCACATGAGCCATTTGCCAAGGCCTATTAAACACCAATATATCAACTCTGGCTCAGAAAGTACCCAAACCACAAACTGTTGTTAAGAGCTTTTTTGAGGGGAAGAGAGGTGGAAATTATTGCTCACCTGGATTATGCGTTGGATATTGCTCATGATCATGGAGGCTTCCATAGTAACAGAGGAGATACCAGGCAGTAGTGAGCTGTTACCAGTGTTCTGTTTCTTCAACTCCTCCACCTGCAAGTATAAACCATTCTTAAGCCAGATGGCATGAATTTATGGGTGTAGGTAAGAGTCAGACACATGCAAAGACCCATTTCACTGTTCCATCCAATCACCTGTAGTGTACATGCTACTGTATTGACTATGACAACTCCTGAAGGGCAGTGTACCTCTCTAAACATGATGCATCATATGATAATTAAGATGGTAAAAGAGAGCACCTTCCCCTAAGCTTAAGGTAAGCTTTTTCATAGTAGCTGAATTGCTACTACTTCAAGGTCTGATAATATTGGAATTTTCACTAAGTTGGTACATCACTTACAAACAACACAAGAATTTAGAGCCAGCTCCTCAGACTACACTAGGAGAGCAAATAGCAGTAACATATATACATAATAACATAAATAGTGTTAACAAGCCTGCCTGTGCTATACATTACCTTGGCAGCCAGATGATCCATTTTATCTACTACTTTGCTAACGGCCATTCGGATTTCAGTGTTATGCTGCCGAGCTTCTGTCATCAAAAAGGAAGTAACATCCCCAGGTGCTTGAACGGAAAGGAGAGAGATCTACAGTCACAAGTAGAAAATGCCTGCACACAGATCTATCAAAAGTAATGCTTAGCAGTTTGAAGCCTGCCAGACAGGACAAGCCACTCTCTTCCCAGAAATAAAAGGGACATGGTATCTGGAAATAGCAGGTATTTTCCAAATAACATGAATAGGCAGGTTTATGTCTACAGTAAATTCTTGAGCCATGTGACAACACTCAGGTCAACAAGAGGGAAGTCCTCAGACACACTAGAACAGTAGTATGCAAGGAGGTACAATCAAACAATAGAAGCGAAGGTTGGCTTCTGAAACTTTGAACTGAAAAAAAGTGTTCCCAGAAGGGTTCAGCTATACTCAAGTCTTCACCAGAGGGATTACCTAAATGGTTCTTTAAATGTCTTCAGTCCTTCCTAGGTTGCATCTTTTTTCTGGGCTACGTCCTCTCACTTAGTAATGGCCTCTACATGTGCACTTAAATTCTTTCCCTGGCTGGTAGGATAGCCGTTTACTGTTACAGTTATATTTATAACTGGAAGCACCAGCTATAAAATACCTTTAGTAATACACAGCCTTGGGAATACACCTAGAAATTCTATTCCCTTTCACACTGCAAGAAGTTCCTTAAGGTAGGAAAAAGATGGATATTTATTGGGAAATTTTGCCCCTATTTGGTATTAAAAGATAAGAACTTGTGAAATAGCACAGCATTACAGACAGGATGAATATGTATGTGTATGTCACCATTGCCACCTAAATCATTTTATAAACAGTTTACTGCATGTTTATTGCAGCCTTCTGAAAAGTATGTACTTTTTAAACATACCTTGGTAAGGTGCAGGATACATCTGTCCGACAGGCTGGAGTTGAGAAGCAGATGCAGCAGTCTGGGGGTAAGCAAATGCCATTCCTGGATATACCTTGCAGAACAAGTTCAATGGATTAGAATATATTTTGATATTTACCCCCCTCCTCACACTTATGTGGTTTTCACCTTTATTTTTTTAAGCCACATAGCAAGGATGATATTCAGAAAAACAGAATTAAGGAGCTGAAAGTCAAATTACACAACAGTCATAGTAAAGGCAAAATAACAGTCACTCTTCTTTCAAGGCTTAGATATGTGTTCAAGTTACCACGTCTTAATGAGCTACCTTCTTCACTGAAGTTTAAAAGCAAAAGCATGTTGCCTTATGTTTGTGAGAGGCAAAGATCAGCGTGTGAACAGCTCACACTGAAATTACACTAACTTGAACACAAGGCTATCCCTAGGAAGGGCTCAAAAAGTGTAACACAACTTGATTGCAACTTTACTGCTCAGTGCTCATCAGAGGTAGCTAAACGGACTGAAGATCACATCAAACGCTACGAGTACCTCACCCAGACCAATTTACTCTCTCAGGCAAGGAAAAAACAAAAATTACAGTACAACTTGGGGCAAATTTCTAAAAGAATTCAGGACATCAGGGTCAAACTTTCAAAACAATACATCCAAATCACTGTCAGATTCAAACTCCACTTTAATGACTGGTTTCTGTTTCAACAAACAGAAAAGCCTATCTTTTTTATCTTGTTATTTGCCACACCTTCCTAATTTTAAACAGAAGGAAAATGCAAAGCCAAAGCAATGCAATGCCACATCAGTTTTGTGTTTGGTATGGGTTTTTTTTGGGTTTTGTTGGGTTTTGTTTTGGGTTTGGTTTTTTTGTTTTTGTTACATAGGGTTTTTTATTCATTATTAAATGTTTTCTTCCTCCGCCTGTACCCTTTACAAATAAACAATGCAACTATGTGACATAGGCTACTGATTTCCAAAAGCCCCAGAAAATAGGTTAAATGAAAATAACTACAGAAAGTAGACAGCAGAAACCTGGGGTTTAGACTATATAGAATTGTTTGTACAGTAGCTTTGTACTAAGTCTTCACTATCAGATGTGGAAAATGCATTGTGTGTTAAGCCCCCAGAGTTTCCTTGGTAGCAAGCAGACTGCATCACTTTACAGCAGCAGCACCACAAGCCTTTTAAATGGATTATTCTTTTGCTGGATGAAAACCCATGACCCACAAACATGTTAAGTGTACAAATAAACTCCCACAGAAAAACAGACCATGACCAAGAAAAATTTCAACTAAAATGCTTTTGTTTTCATGTGTTCTACAAGTACTTGGAAGTTTTTATTTTCTCCACTTCAAAACCAGATATTAAACAAAGTCTAGTTAATTCTTAGTTCAACTTTAAGTAGTCATCAGCAAACAGAATATTAGCCCTTTCTGATTAAATGCTAAGAGCATGTGATGGAAACCTCAGAATGCCAAAGAAGAGTCACCAGAAACAGCCTGGGATTCCCACCCTTACAGGCTGCTATAAAGTCCTTGCTCCCAGCAATGGAGAAGACAGTAAGACTTACGAGAAAGGACAGAAGCACCAATATTCTCCTTGATTTAACTTTGGTACCTGAAAGCCCTGTGCTCCTCCAGGCAGAGCTGAATGGGGCTGGATCGTTGCAGGTATTAAAGCAGCAGAAGATACTGGGGGTGCAGGACCAGATGCTTGAGGTACTGAAAAGGAAGAAGGAAATTCAGCATTCCATAAAGTAGCCAGAAATAATTTAACTCACCCAGTGTGAAATAGCCAAAATAAGTACCACTAAATAGGCAAACATTTAACATGAGCCTGTCTACAGCCTTGTGAAAATTAAATCCAGTCAAACGAGTGATAAAAGGTCAAGAAAAGAGTAATCTTTCACCAAAATTCCACTTCTAGCTACATTTAGACAGCTCTTTTCATTCTAACAAAGGTGGCTCTGAAGTTTACTGACACAAGATGTTACTCAGACTTGACCATAAAGACTGCTCAGCTGACCAGCAGCTGACATGACTATTCCATCATGGGAAGACAAGTCAAGCCCATTCCAGAGCTACCAGCCCTCTGATGCCCCTCACTCTTATCTTCATAATTTTCAAACAAAAAAAAATGTCTGTTCACTGGGAAAGGATTTGTAACAGTTCTATTTATAAATCACGTCCTAGAAATCTCAGTGCCACCCCAGCACACATGATGACAGAGCAGCTCATGCGCTGCGGATGCTCTTCCTCAACGTGTCCACAAGATCACAAGAAATACATACTCCAAGGACTTCAGTCTTGTGCTTTATGAATTAGTCTACCTATGAAACCTTGGATCAGCAAGACAGAAAAAGCTATCTATCAGCTCCTATTGTAGTTCCTGAAAGGAATCCTCGATTCTTACAGCCCTTGTACTTCAAGCCTGCAATTAAGTGAAATTTCATTATACCAATCCCTGGCTCAACAGCATATTACCTTGTGTTGACACTGTGGGCAGTACCGCGTGAGCTGGCTGTGACGGTCTCACGGAAGATGAAGCCACTGGTTGCGCTGTCCCTCTCAGTGTGTTTGGATCCTAAAAACATTTCTGCATATTACAATGAATGCTAAAGAACAAGTGAACGGTTTGAACCCAAGATCACTTGAGACTAAGTTATCCAATTAACCCAACTGAACCATCTAGTGGAATCATGAAACCCTTTTGCCACAGAAACAGAGTATGCTTTCCCTGGACAGAGGGAGAGCTATTGCTACGGATTCCACTTTAAGGAACTCACACTGTAGAGAAAGCATCAAAAAAGTCACAGTTATGTGACTGGTGATGTACCTCTATTTCCGAGTCACTGGAGTCAAGTTGACTACCTGCTGTCCCAGCAAGGAAAGGCAGCATGGGCTGTCCCATTTTAGCCATCCGAGAAATTAGCTTTGCCTTTGCTACATCTGGATTCTAAAAGAAATGTTTGCAGTTACTCTTCTTTTGTCTCTCAGCCCAGGCTTTTCAGACATTACAGACATCCGTCATGATTAGACTCTTCTAAATCACCGACTTCATAATTCTGGTTCTTTCAATTTTTCAATGACCATGTGAAAAACTAATTTTTAAGCACACAAGATAACACCGTGGATTTGTTAATCTGGCTTGCTCATATACTCCCCTTCTGGGATGACACTGCTGTCATTCCACAGAAAAAAAATCTACCGCTGCACAAAACACAACAACAACAAGAAGATGTGTGAAATAAGGAAGCTGCTTAGCAGCTTTTTCTGTCCTGAGGCACGCACAAGAAGTCTTCTTCTCATGTAGCTATATAAACTTACATTGAATGTCCCAATTGCTCTTTGTTATCTATTTTAAATTCATTCATTTATCTGAAAAGACTACTACCCTTGTGACTATCCACATGGTCAAAGTAACTTTGCTTTTACAAGCAGGAACTGGGACTGAGGTTCCTTATATTCTGCTAACCTCTTCAAAAACAAGGCCCTGATCTGCTGTCAGTAAGGTGAACATTCAAGAGTGTCTGGATGTCCGCTTTAACTTCAGCAATACTGAATGCAAAGGTGAAACCAACCAAGCTTCCCTACTTAAGACTTCTAATTAGTTAGGAAAAAACACCACTTACTGCTAGCTGTTCACTGATGGAGTTTGACTTGGCCCGAACAGCTGGCTCCCTGAAAAGCCAAACAGGTGTATGTTGAGACTGGAGACCAACCAAGATGAAATTCAGGATCCAATATTCTGCATTTCTATATACTGTCAAAATACACCTGCCCCAAAGAAAACCTCTCTCTCGTATTGCAAGCATTTCTTTTAGCTTACTTTTGGAAGAGTCTTTGCAATATTAGCTGTAGATTTCAGAACATCATTATGGACAAGTTCCATAGCTGTGGAACAGCTGATAACAGAAAGATGATTCTGTTGATTGCTCTAATGATCACATTCTGGTACAATTTTAACAAAGTCTAGTAACAAACTACTTATGGCAACAAGAGCAGCACTTCAATTGAACTCCCTAAAAAGGATGCCTGATGCATTTTGTTAATTTAAGAACACATGACAATGTAAAATTTGTAATTAAACATAAGAGCCATTACCCAAGACCAACTTATGACTATACCGCCACCTGATATGAAAAAGCTGTTGCAGCAGTACCCACACAGCTTCATCACGCTAGATCTCAGCAAGGCTACAGAGCATTCTTTCATCTGTGCCCATTTCAATTTCTTTCAATCTGAAAGTCAGCATTCACGCAGAGAATTTCTTGCAAGTCTTGTTAGCAAGCGTTCCTCTGGCAGCACTAAGTTGGCACACAGAGGACCAATGTTTGCCAAATGATGTGTTAATGCAGCACTGTGCTACACGTTTATGAGCACTGCCATCTTTTAATACAGCAAGTTGTCTTAACTGGGCTGCTTCTTACCCAGGTTTTGGAGGTATCGAAGATGGAGGCAATAAACCAGTGTCTGCAGAGAAGCCATCTGAATTGGGTACTGGAGAAGGTGCAGGAGAATCCCTTGAACTAACACTCTGTCCATCCGAACTAGAGCATTCCTTTACCAGCTTCACCTTAAAAAGCATATAACAAAAAAGGCGTTTTTCTAGGTTCCCAAAAAATTTTTAGCAACTTGTTTATTTTTGATGACTACTCCTTTGTCAAGCTCATGCACTTCAAAGCATACAACTGAATCAGAACTGGAGAAGCTGAGTCTTTACATCCTCTCATCCCTCACTGAGTATTTTGTTTTCCCAAGTGACTCACAAATAAGACAATGAAAAGATCCCAAGACAGTTAGAACAGACATGTTTTCGTAAGCAGCCTAAAGGAATGTTTTGGGTTTAGCTTTGTTTGTTTTTGTTTTTTAAATTAAAGATATGTATCTTCCTGAGGTATTTGGTTTATAACAGTTTCTGAGCTGCAGTTCTCAGGCCAACAGCAGGTTTTCACCTTGCATACAAACACTGCCACCCAACTGCCACAAAGCAGATGTAAAATAAATGCTTGGGAGGAGACACTCACCCGCCTAACTTCCACCTCAAAAACTAGAGTCGAGTCTGGAGGGACACGGCCAGCCACTCCCTGTGGCCCATAGGCCCATGCTGGAGGAATAACGAGATACCTTCGCCCTCCTTTCTTCATCCCCATCATTCCTTCTTCCCAGCCCTTTGGTTTTCAGAGATGCAAGAGAAGAGAAAGCAAACAGTGTGATCAGTGACATCACAGTTTCTTTTAGTTACACTGATTAAGACAGCTTCAGGCACCAGTTATAGAAGGTTCCAAAATGCATATAGAGAGATTCTTGTAAAATCCTATTCATTTTTAGTCTGCAGCACTAAGCCTTTATCTTGCAATGAATCGTAATGGCCGGTTACAAATTGCAATGGTATAAATAAATATGCAGCTCCCAGCGTGATCATAATGAAATCAGATACAGCAATCTCTAGCATGAAGGCTGGAGGCTTCCAGGTCTCCGTGTGGTTCCAGAAACCTGGTTCAAGTTTTAAATATCGTAACTTCAGCAGTTATCACAGATCACACTGATATGCTGCAGAGAAGAACTGCATGCTGTGCTGTGTGCACAAATACTGCAGTTGCAAGTGGCTTGCAGGGCACACAGTGGTGACCTCTCTCAGTATTTGGGGAAAAAAACCAAACTCCACATAACTGAGAAATCACTTCTGAATTGCTATGGTTAGATTTACAAAGCACCCACAGAAAACAGTTGTAGTGAAGCAGACTTTAAGTCAGAGCAATGCAAACTGTCAAATGGATGCCAGCATTTAACAGGATGAATACTACACTCGGGCAACATAAATAAGAAGATACATGTTAAAACAAATAAAGTAGAAAAATAGTGCATCTTCAATAAAGAACAACTTTTAAGAGGCCATGTATGAATTACCGACGTAATAAAAGTGTCTTCAACAAAAGCATCTCTAATTCACAACCTGATTTTATGGAATAACATAAAGGAGCATCACACCACCTGGACTGGAAAATCCTTACACAGTCAAAACCCTCACAATTTGACTTAAGAGGGTAAAACCACTCTAGGCAGTAGTACTATCTGTTACTAGACTATCCTAAAACTTGCCAGTTGTCTTCACCCTCCCACATGCCTGTCTCCCAGGTGGTGTATCACAGCTATCTGATGCTCTGCTTCTGAGGCACAATGAGTGGGGAGGAATCTGAAGTTCTTCTCAAACTGAAATCCTCCTTTAGAAACAGGGTTCTCCAAGAACAAGGTAATGGATTAAGTAACTTTCAGAAATCAAAAAGAAAAAAAATATTCCTGAAAAACCCAGCTTTTGAAAACAAGAAGCTTCCTTTTTACCAAACAAGTCAACTTCTTTCTAATGCTGCCATTGAAAAGGAGACTGGGCTGTACTGTGCAAATTAAGAAAAAAAAGTTTGAGTCACTGTTACACACTGTTTCCTATCAAATGAAACACAAACCCAGAAATAGCATATATGAATCCTGAACAAGATGGTCAGTAACTCAAAGCTCTGAGACTTCAATTATTATAATGAAAGTGCCAGAAGTTCTACCTTGATGACCTTTCCAGATCCCAGCTTTAGCCGCAACAGCTTGTCTTTGTTAACATTAGAATCGAACACCTAGAGAGTTGAAGAACAAAACCAAAATATTCATGGATTTCCCAAACGTTTCAAAATTCTGTATGGTATTTTACACATTCCATAAACTCCTACAATCTCTTACATGCTATTTCTCATTCTGCTACTTCCAAAACTAATTCTCAGATGCGAGAGTATGGCTACAGCTCCTAGTCCATTGCACAATACAATTTCTCAAAGTCAATAATAGCTGGAGACTCAGACTTTAAAACTTCTTTGAGCTTGATGGTCAGGATGGAATTGGGCCAAGTAAAAGACTACACAACAGGCTTGTATCAAGCAGCAAACAACTGTCTAGAAGTTTTGTAAATTAAACCAAGACATATGCAGCTGAACAACTTTCAGGAGATTAGAAGTAAGCTCTGCTATGTACTGTTGGTACACAGAGAGAAGCATGTCAGGCAGACCAAGAAAAACAAAAAAATCCCCTAAAGGTGAAAACCCCAAAGCCCTTTTCTCTAGCAAAAAGATTCAACTGCAGATGGATGCAAATGCAAAAGATTTTGCCATGAATTTTGCTAACAGTAAAACCAGAAGTGTTTTAAAGGTAATACTTTGAAACAAAGCATTTATTTTGTTCATTAGCACACTCAACTGGACACAGCTGTAGAGGATGTAAAAGCAATCTCATTCTTTCAATATCTGGAGATGTGCTTTGTATCAAAGACCCGTCTTATCACTTCCTCAAGCTGTTTCCAAAGGAGCATAGCTAACTTCATTGTCTGTTCTCACCCTTTCCATTAATATTAATGTGTGAGAGTGCCTATGAAAGTTAAAAGCATTTCAATCACCTTCTCCTGAAGAGTAATGGAATACCTTATTATTCTATAGATTACACATCTACCTCACTTATGATGCCATAAGTGACTGAAAAACTATCTTTAACATCAGCACCAATACCAGATGTGGCAGGTTCCTTCCAGGGACTGTCACACTCACTTACTCAGTGTTAGGAGGTAGCAGAAATGTCTTTACCTGTCCAAGCCCATTGTTCTGGAACAGCCAGCCTGTATAGGCAATTTCCAGAGAGTCTCCTCCTTCTACTCCCTGCCCTTCTCCGAGAAGGAGATCCTGGTAGAGCACTGAATCAAGCACTGGGGAGCTGTTGCATTTGGCAATGCACACCTGCAGAAGAAAAGCCTATAATGTCTCTGGCCATTCAAAGAGAGTGGCCAAGTTCCACTACAACTCATTACAGATTGGATGCATTACTCACTGTAGTGATCAAGCCCAGATTACAGATGCACTTACGAGGCATTCTGTATTTCCTTGTGCTGAATTTTGCTCAGTAAATACCTTCTGCTCTACAGAACCATTGGTCTTACAGTACTTGAAAAGCTTGATCCAAAACCCCATTAGAAATAAAAGGCCCCCTGCCTGAAAGAGGCCTGTATCTAATGAACAAAACTCAGCCAGGTTCATCACAGATAAGCCTCAATCACAGTCACGCAGTTACTCAAAGCTGAACTTCAGTAAAAAAGTACGCCTGACCTTTCAGAAATAAGGTGCTCTCAGAAGATACACCTTGATTTGCCTGTTGTTCTAAACAAGCCAGCAAGTCGTATCTCGCACAAAGTAGTTACCTGTTTACTGAAATCCATTGCTGCCTTTTCTGACTCAAACATGATGGACCAGTTTTGTCTCTGATCATCATAGAATGTACTGTAATTGTTGGGTTGAACCTGTGGGAAAGGAAATCAGTCCTATACCATACATTAAAAGATGCGTTCAACTAAAATAAAAAAACAAATCACATTCAAAAAAAGCTTAAAATAAGAGCTGATGAAATTAAGAGGTAAAGGAAGAATCCTGCTGTATTACTACCCAAGTTCATAATGCACAAATTAGTTTTTATTTATGTGCTCATTGTCATAGAAGAATTATTATAACTTAAATAGTTGAGCAAATATTAAGTTCTTCATATATGCTGCAGCTTTCACAAGATGGCAAAGGCTTTCACAAGCTTCTTCAAAGCTAGGTTCAATAACATATACCGAGATTCTTAAGTGTAAGTAATCTACTTTTTTAAGTATTGATTCTATTTAGACTTCCAGAATCAATTGGAAAGAGTCACTCCTGTCTCACTTCTAAAATTCCACATCACCAGAGACTGACTACATAACCCGCTAAACTTTCAAAATGTCCTTTTAAAACTAAAGAGCAAGCTAGCATCCTGGTCAGAAACTTGGACAGAAATTCTATTTCTATCTATCAAACCAAGAAATTTTATGTCACCTGATGACAAGCTAAGAACAGCAAATCAACACACTAGATTTCTGTAAAACCGGCAGAAAACAGAACTTCCCCAGAGATCCCATTTTAGGACTTGCAATGCTCCGATTTGCTCTTATCAGGAGGAAAATGCTGAGTGTCAATTTTCTGAAAGAAAGCATTTCCTTGCTATCATTTCCTTCTGCTTGCTCAGTTGTATTCTCTCAGTTCACTTAACTACAAATTACTAGCAAAAGGAATTTTGTTCTGTTTCTATCCATTGTAGGACTGCAAAACTCAAAACATCTCCTCTGTGATCCAGAGGTAGTAATACACCTCCTACAGTGTACGAACTTGCGTTATGAAATGTACTGACAAAGTGCTCTGCAAAAGGCAGATGTAACAGTCTCTGGCGCAACGCACACTAGGAGGAGCGGAACAGCACTCCCAGTCACTGCGACACCTCTTGCTTGCTCTGCCAGTCAGATGTTTGATCTCAAGGACTATAAACTAAGACTTAAGAAAGCATTTCAGAGTCAACTTCTGTTTGCTGTGAACAATACAGATCACCGAACATTTTTCTAATGCAGAGTCTTACTGTGAGTACGAAGCCTGGATGAATCCTTGCAGATGCGATCTGTTGCTGCTGACTGATATAAAGGAGGATCCTGTACTGGATTCCACAAGGCATTGTGCAGGGAAAAAGAACAAAAAGCAGAAACTCAAAATGTCTTCAGTTCTAATGTGCTTTGTCAAATTCTGAGCCTAAGGCTACAGTATTTATT
The DNA here is from genome assembly GCA_035590275.1 of Ibycter americanus. Taxonomy (NCBI): domain Eukaryota; kingdom Metazoa; phylum Chordata; class Aves; order Falconiformes; family Falconidae; genus Ibycter; species Ibycter americanus. The sequence goes on along the minus strand of JAVJGI010000065.1, from coordinate 8,881,361 downwards.
TGTCAAATACACTTTGCAGCAGCATTTTTCACAGCAAAAATACTTAAGACAATTTTGTAACATATATTAAAAATGCTTAAAAGTATGCAAGCTTTATTTAGCTACAGGAATCAAGCAATTCAAACTAATTATTTTGCAATACGCAAGATTCTTTAACTGGTTCCACATTTTTCACAGTCACTGTGTAAAAAGAAGGTGCACTAGCCCTTTGATACGTAAAACTCACAACAGGTGGCATACAGGCATAAAACAACGTAACGGATTGAGTAATACATCAGAGGGAGCTTTCCAAGTACTAAACAATGCAGATGTAACATTATCTTGACATATTTGGCTCTACTAGACATGATCTACTAAGGAAAAGTGGTTTCCTTCATGCACCTGCACGCCACGCAGCAAGGTGGTGAACAGAATAATCCGCTGTTCCCAGCTGTTGAGGTTGCCGTACCACAAAGGCAGCCTGAAAAAGGCTGTGCCAGCTTCCTTCTGCAAGTCCTGACCTTCCCAACTTCCCCACAAATGCCACACTCGAACACTTTTCAGATCAGTGGCTCAGGAATTAGTTTACCAAACTTTTTTTGTTTTGTTCTTGCCAAAGCAGAAACAACTTAGTGAGACAACGTGACTTACGAATTGAGGGATATGAAAGACCACAAATACCAACATCAAGGACAGACTAGAGTATTCAAAGTATCTTTTAAACACACCAATTTACTGGGCACCTCAGTGCCATGTTCTTAGAGGAGTACTTGGGAAGGAGAGATATTTTTGATACCAAAACAACAAAACTTAAGCAAAGCATCTCTTTACTGCTGGACAAAATTTTGCTTTATATTGATTTCTACACGCACAGATTTGTGATCCAGTTGTCAAAGACATTCTGAATAAATATCAAAATCACTTCCAGAAACATTAGAAAAGGTGCAGTGCCTGAAACATTGCAAAATATTTCAGACATGAGTTGTAACAGATCTTACAAACTTGTGGATTACAGAAAAGAAAGATATCACCAAGGTAAATGGATGAGCTATAAGAAAACCCAGGAGGGTTGGAAGGCATAAGCAGCAGCGGAACTAAGACCTCCAACATCAAAAGCAAAGACATTCTGGCGAGCTCGAGAAACACTACCTCATACCAGTGCACTCTGGGCACGAAAATGTTAAAGTGAACTGTTTCTCACCTCTTTAGTAGCATGGTTCCCCACTACAGCTGCTCCATACTTGCCTTGTTTCAAGTACTGCCCATTTGTACTGGAAGACAAGCAAGATATTCAGCTGCAGAACCATCCCTGTCTTAGATTTCTCTCTACTGTTGCTGAGTTTTTCTTCTTTAGAGTTCAGGTCCCTTTCCTCACGCCTAAAACGTTAGGCAGCCTTCCTTTGCTTAAAGACATTACAACTTTCTTGTTTGCCTGCAGATTACAGGAGCATATTATAGAATTTGAGTTGAAAACTGTTCTTTTCACAGATCCAGGGCAAGTGACGTTTTATGTGATGGCAGTTTCAAGTGGACAGAGAATTTTACTGCTGTCACTCTATGCTCGTGCCTCAGTTCTCCACAAGAGAACGTATGAGACATAAGTATCTGACAGAGCTGCCTGGAAACGGCGCAAATGTCAGGCCAGCACCCCAGGATGTAGTTCCCTGTAACGGCCAAATCCAGAACATGCTATTTATTTGACAATTATGTAACCCAGAACTACAGCACAGTAACTGAAACTTCTTTTGAGCAGAAACTTGCATCAACTGTAGCATTTCTACCATGCAGACACGTCTATAAGCAATAGTCTCATCCCACTCATCCAAATGTATCTTCCCTGTTAGGTCTTAAGCTCCCATGGACAGAGCCTCTAAGCGGTCACGCAGGAAACCATTGCCGCACTTACTATCGGTAAGCATGAACTGCAGTGGCCACAAACACTGATGGCGCTCCTGAAGCTGCTGGGGCCACAGGAGCCTTCTGGGCTGCCTGACCTGCTGAAAAGTAAAAAGTAGGAACACCTGTCAGTGATACAGAACTGCCACACTTGCTGGCCAGTGACAATGCCACGACACGTTCTTTTCCCCAAGGAAAAATAACTCCAGGAGAAGATTAAAAAACAAAGCAATGTACCAAATTCACCAAAGGCCCCTAGAGTAACTAGGTGTAGGGAGGGTACTAGAGGATAATACCATTCAAGAAAACTAAGCATATTATTTGCACTGCTGTTCTTCACAAAGGCCCTCATTCTTGTAGCAAGACACATGCTGCTATGATTTTCCCCCCAGGCTCAAGCCATTACTTACCAGCTGCTGTTTGACCCTTCTTAGGCTGCTTTGGTGCAGTGTACTGGAAGAATTCATTTCCATGGCTTGAGACTGTTTGATCCAGACCGAAGAGAGAGGCCAATCTGGCACTAGAAAGAAAAATAAACTATTTTACCTTATTAAACATGGGCTTTATAGATAATGAACACCATTAATTATATCAACTAGAAAGTGTTTACCATTACTTTAGAAATAAACAGAAGGATGCATGTTAAGCTGCTCTACACAGCTGTTTGATTTTGAATAAGCAGAACTTTTAGATGAAGAAGCTGGGGTAAGTGGTACAATTATGTTTCATTTCCTCAAAAGCTACTGTAAGGAACAAACAAGTACTGAAACTACACCAAAAAGAAGTTACTTTAAAGCAATAACTAGGACTACCCTCACATGAAATAGCTGATTGTTACAATGCTGAAAAAACTAGGTGACAACAGAGACGCCACCATTCAGCACTGGACTTTTTCTTTTTGAAATATCCAGGAAATGGATTCTCCCATTAAGTTTTAAAATGGCAGATACTCTCCCACCTAAGGGCAAAGGGTCTAATGCTGCAGGCAAGTAGGTTACTCCTACAAGATATTCTGCTGAGAGTTTTAGTGCTTTAAGCCCATTTAAGCTCACCTACTCCTGTTATCACAGGACAAGTGAATAACTCAAACTATGATGCAGAATCCACAAAGGACAACATCACTGTCACTGGACCTGCAGTATTTTACATGAGATGCATTAAAAAAAAAGCATTTGCTAAAAATGAGAGAATTAGTTTACAAGACTTGTTAAACAGAAGCCTCTTGAAGAGGGTGAGGAGTGAGGACAGCTGAAGATCTCTCAGCAGTTGTAACTTCAAGTGGCAACAAGTTACACAGTGTAAGAGAACTGGATGAGCTACACGTTAAAACAGCAATGAAAGTTGGAAACTGTTGAACACACTTGACGTAGCCATCGCTGCTCGAACAGCCCCCAGCCTGGCACTGCAGGGCCTCCCACCTACAGCCCGGTCTGAGGGGTGGCAGCCGCTGTCTCTGCCGTGCCCCCGCCACCAGCCCCTTCTGCAAAAGCTCATGAAGAAAATCCAGCCCTGGGCTCCGGGCCTGCCCGCCTGCACCCCCCCCGGGGCCTGTCCCCCCTGGGGCCTGCCTGGCCCCCCGGGCCCTGCCCGCC
>JAVJGI010000065.1:8845949-8876937 GCA_035590275.1 Ibycter americanus | reverse complement strand
GCGCCTGCTCGGCCGGTGCTGCCCTTGCTGCGCCCGCCGCCCTGCCGAGCCCGGGGGGAGGCCGTAACCCCTCCGGGGCTCGGTGAGCGGCCTGCAGGGCCGGGGGATGGTTTGGCTTTGCCGCAGGGTGGTTCCGTGGCTCTGGCGCGGTTTGGTGGCGCCCCTGCGGACCTGGGGTACGCTCGGGAAGGTTGGGGACACCTGTGGTGTTCGCTCCAGAGCTGGTTCCCCTACTACCGAGTTACAGACGGGTGGTAACTGCTGTGTAATGTGCTTTCCTCTTCGCATCAGAACAGTTTCTTGGGTTTAAAACCCTCTCAGCTGGCCCTCGTTAAGCAATTTTATCCCTTTGCCTTGTAACTGGAGAAATACGCCTCGCTGCTTGGGTTTTTTCTCCTCTTGAAGATGCTGGGATCTTTCGGTGCCTTGTGAGACCCACTGCCTTGTCTTTAATTTCCATACTTCAGAACTGGGTGATGTTGAAATGCAGCAAAACAGAACATGGGTGAGAGGAAAACAGCAATAAGGGTTGAATAATTTCCTGGCTTTGGATGCTTTCTGGCACTGACCAGAAATCTGTAATAATAGTTACTTTTAGAATGTTTGAAAGTGCAAAGTTACCAGGTCTGTTGCAGTAAGTTGGGAGTTCTATTACAATGAGAATACAACATGATTGGGATATCAGTGATTTCACTTTTAAAGGGAAAAGACTAGAGGGAGTATTTAAGTAGTGTTTTTATTGCACAGTGTCTGATTGTTTTAGAATGAAACCTTCCAAGGGTCTAAAACCTTGTTTCTGTTTAAAAAAATAATTAAAACCAACACACAATAGTTATACAAGAATTTGATGTAAATTCCTAATGGGAGCAGATTGTTCCTATCTTGATGCAGCAGGTGGACGTGAACTTCAAATAGGAGATGTGGTTCCTGTGTTCCTTACATGAAGAGACAGTTTATTGTTTTGCCTCCTTCCATATTTCTATCAAGCTGGCAGTCAGGATAGATTTTTGTTTTTAAAATGGTGAAGACCTATGTGGCTAAGTCCTAGTGTTGCACTTGGATTTAGGATTTTTTAGGTACAGGTAACGTTATGTCTGTACCCAACTTTTTCCTTTTTGTATTTAGTGCAAAGTTTAACTTGGAAACAAAAACTTCACAGTTCTGGTGCAATCAAGAATTCCTGGGCTGTGAACAACCTCTTAGTCGAGAACCTGATGTGCTTTCCCACACTGGGATTCAGCACTGGCTTAATGTCAGTGAAGCGGGTAGGTAGCTGGTAGGAGTATGTACCACAGCACTACAGCTACATCTAAGACCTGTCTTAGCAGTGTGTTGTTTTTTTAATTTAAGCTTTGTTCATACCCCTCTTCTGCATTTGAGTTGGCAGTGGGTTTGTGACTCCACGTGAGTTCCCAGTCACAGACCGATTCTTCCTGCTTGTGCTCAAATTCCAAGCTTCAAAATGCTTAATAGCGTGGCATTTTGTGCAAAGGTGGACTAAACTCTCTTCACAAGTATTTATTAAATTTACTTTTAATCCGTTTGATCTTAACTTGCCTGAGCCTGAGGTAAATAAAGCTTTTGCAGTATTTTTCGTGAGTAACAGTATGTGATTTTATAGGGTAAGTTAGCATTCACTTTAATGGTCCCAATTCATGTAATTTATGATGTAATGTTCCCTGAGGCTTTCATGAAGCTTTTTTTCTCATCCTTCATTAAAAAAGGGGGCACTGGAACAAATGTGTAAATATTGTTATTTAAATGCGTGTTGGTTTCATAGCTGTGGATCTGTTGGTGAAGCAACTGTGACTAGCCTGCTGCACAATACAAAATTAAAGTGATGCTTTTTGCTATGAACACAAAAATTGTTGCAGTAGCCAGGTTTTTTGCTTCTGCTGCGGGGGGGGGGGGGGGGCCCCCCCCCCCCCCCCCAAAAAAAAAAAAAAAAAAAAAGATTGAAAAGAGGGAAACTAGTAGGAGTTGCAGGCTCCCGCACAACTTCATGTTGAGAACTGAGAAGTCTTGTGTGGCTGTTTTCTACTGAGATTTTGTTACTTGTTGGAAGTTGCAGAGAATTGTTTTAATTTTGTATCAGATTTCTAATCTAGAGCAGCTTTCAGCTAGGCTGAGAATTAGAATAATTTCTGCCAGTGGAGAGGAAGAATTAAATAAGCTTTCCAAGTCACTTTTGCATGTTTGCTTTTTTGTTTTAAAGGCATAGTCCCTGCCACTTACTCAGACTTGCAGTGGTGCAAGAACTAGAAGGTTTGTGTTTTCTTTTTTATTATTATTATTAGGTTTTTTTATTTTTAGAAAAGAGGTTTGGGAGGATTCTTCTCTCACTTACCCCTTTGCAGTGTAACTTCAGGTTTTGGATTAGCAACATACTCTATCCCTGAACAAAAGCTTAATGCTTGAGAAGGGAAGGTGTTGAGAGTACTAACCTTTAAGTCTTCTAGTACAAATGGGTGAGATCTACCATATTTACATGGTGAGTTTTGAGTCAGGGCCCTAAGGGGCTTCCTTTCAGCTGTCTTGTTTTGCAATCACACAGTAGGTCAGAGAGAAGACAGAACTTTTTGTTCTTTGAACTAAAATTGAATATTTTCTCCTTTTCTTTTTGGTTTCTGTATTTGCTATAAAGATCCCTCTGCCCAACACCTTCTCCACGCTTGGCTGAAGGTCACCCTGAAAGTTAGCTGTAATCTGCATCAGAATTTTGTGAAGTTGAGTTGAAGTAGATCGCCAGCCTGACCTTCTCCAAAAGTCTGCCAGGAAATCACTGGGAATCTTGGCAATTTTTCCTTAGGGAAGGATGAAAAAGGCTCGGTCAAGTTCACGTTGCTTTTCTCTGGGAAATCCGATCTTAGTTAATCTATTACCTTTTGCTTCAATCTAATTTTCTGGAAGCGTTCCTAGTCAAGACCTAGGGGACTCGAGACTAATGGTTTTTTCATTAACTTTTTCTTTCAGCTGAAAGCTGGAATCTGCTAATGCAGAGAATAATGGGACTAGTTATTGTAAACAAATTAAAGTCCTGTTTTCCAGCGCTACAAACTTAACTTCCTAAAGCCTTTCATTTGTTGGTCCTCCTAAAAGCAGGAGGCTGTGATAAAATACCTCCTTTTTGTCCTTCCTTTTCTGTTTCTACAGTCTTTAATGTCATCTTCCCAATGCAGGTTTCAGGTCTCTTATTCCCTCTGTCTCACCAGTTCATATCTGCAAGAGTCCTGTTGCTTTCCAGTGACACTTGAACAACTGTGATGGCTAGCTAGAACAATTGCTTGTGTGGAAAACATTTTAAAATTTTCTTTTTTGCTCTACACATATATAACATTAGAAAATCCCACAGTCATTATACTGCAGATGTGAATGTCATCTATAACCTGTTTTAAAAGTTGTATGTGCATATAATCTGTTCATCTGAATTAATATAGCAGACCATGGTAGATCACGGGCCAAAATGTTATAAGTGATTAAGCATCTTACTGGATGCTCAGCACATCCTGGTATCAAGCCTGTGAAACTGGGAGAAAACGAGGAAAAGAATACAGCTGGTTTGCCATGAAACTAGCAGCGAGTACACCAAGTTCTCTCCTGTGACTTCGTGAGAGTTACTTTAACAAAGCCTTCTCTTCTGACACATGCTCATTAGTTATCAAGGACTCAAATCTGATTCCTCTGTTGAAGGTAGGTGAGCTTGGAATATGAGCTTTGTGATATATTTAGCTGATCTTTTAGCTAACCTAGATAAGAGAAATCCTGACAGTCTTGGCTTTTTGCTTTTTTAAAGACTTAATGTGTCTTTGCGGAAGGAGTGTGTGTGGTAAATACACTTCCAAGCTTTTTTTCATATTAGAGGTAATTTAATTGGACTTGGATTTGCAAGATTAAAAAGCACTTTGAGGCCACCTTCAGTGCACTTCCTGAGCTTACAGGCTAATGCTTGTTAGCCAGCTGGCTAGTCTGCTCCAGTGTGAGCTTGGAAAAGCAGCTATTTGAAAGGTATATGGCTTCAGCCTCCTTATGGAGATGCTCATCCCAGTGACCCAACCTGCTCCTTGTCTGATTTCTTTTAAATGGGGAATGTACTCTGTATGGGAAAATCAGAACAGCTCTGTGCCATCCCAGTGCAGGCGCAGTGCCTGGCCCCAGCGTGCTGTGCAGCTCAGCAGCTCCTGGTTGGGTTCCTCCATATTGTGTCTGGATGGAGGCTGCACTGAGAGCCAGGGATCCAGTTAATCAGTTGCTACCTCAGTTAACTTTTCCTGCTCTGAAAGGCATTGTACTGAAAAGACTGGGCAATATATTGTCACAGCTTGACTGCATTTTCAAGCTTGCATCCTTTACTTGGGAAAGAAAAACACTAACAAACGTGGAGCAGTCTCAAAGCCAGTGCTCCCAGCAGGCAGTCGATCCCAGTTCATTCTCGTCTAGCCCTTGGGAAGTGACTGCTGTGGCTGCTGTCAGTGTAGAGCTCTGTGGGAGGGCAGCAAGATACCACGTGCATCTCTGATATGGTAAGTCAACCCTTGGACATCAAAGTGATAAGGGAAGTAGAAGCACAAGCTCCTGAGGAACACACCCAGCCCTGGAATATTGTGGAGGTGAAGTGCAACTCACAGGCTTGGTCTGGTTTTCTCAGTTGCATTTTTTTTATGATTCCCTTGTTTGTCTGGGCTCCTGAGCTAATGGATTTGACAAGAGACTTGACTCATGATTTCTGGGTTCTCTGCCAGGAGAGTTTTATACAGATCAAGTTACCATTAGCTTTGGTGCCCTTCATTAACTTGGGATAAGACATTCTCTCACAAGGATGTACTGAACCTTAATGTTTAAGGTCATGTCAGGTGAGACTGAAGTATGCAGGATGAGTGTGTTACATGTACAGTCAAACTGAAGCCTAAACAATTTAAAAGATAGTTGGGAGTTTTACAGCTGCCTTCATGTTCCTGCTACAGGTTTGGTTCTACTTGTAAAGCCATTTTTGTGCTGCTCTCTTCATACAAGGCATAAAGAGTAGTGTCCGCAGGATATCCTGTTGCGTGGATAGTAAAGCCTAATATGCTTTATTCTGACTGTTTTGCTGCTTTGGTAAGACATAGTAGTTTAAACAAACCTTTTGGCAGCAGCATGACTTTCCTTAATTTGCTGAATTCCTTAAGTGAAACTGTCCAGTACATCACAATAGTAGGATCATGTACACTGCTTGCCAGTTGATCCCTTTTTGTGTAACTCTTGCTTTTGATCTTGCTTGAAACCACTGCCCCTAAAATAAGGACACTTGTATTGCAGAGCACAGTATAGCCATATTTCTTGCACTTTTTCTCCTCTGTCACGTTTTTTCTTTTGTAGCGATTGCTGATGCCAGCTTTCTGTTCAGAAAGGTCAGAGAGCCAGTGACCCAGACAGGATTTCTCTTGTACACACTGTGGAAGAATTTCTGCACAGTTTATGATTTATCTGCCTTGTTATTTTTTATGCTTCCCCAGGCTCCTAAAAACTGGTCTAGAGCTTTGAAAATGTCACATTTCTTCATTGTGAGGTGGGTACTAAAACTAAGCTTGCTTTCTTACAATACCCAAAAGCAAGTAAAACACCAATTTCTCTGACAGAAATGTGAAAATGTGTTTGAAATGTGTTTCATGTAATGTGTTTGAAGGTAATCTCTGCAACACATTTAATCTGATCAGGGACTTCTAAAATCTCTTTGCGTTTTTGCAAAGATCTTGTGAGGAAGACTCAGGAGTTACTTTTGTTGTTATGTGGAGCTTTATGTGAGCATCCCAGTCCTTGGTCTGGTCCTAACATGATTGGCTTATGCCTTCAGTAGGCTGCATAGCCCAAGCGGTCAATATTTATCTTGGGTCATATGAAATCTTTGGCTGTAACAATAGGGTTTGTCAATATTTTGTGAGGGATATTTCTTAATATTCTACTCACTCAGAGCAGAAAGTAGCAGAAATTGCTGCTGCTTCAGACCTTACACCTGGTATGCTCAGCTATTAGAAGCTGAATATAAACATTTCCCACTGACCATACTGCAAGTAATAGGTCTGGTTTGAAATAGGTTGCAGGTCAGGCAATAAATAGGCTTAAAGCAGAGTAAAAGTGATCATAGCTGAATCCAAGCAGTAGTTAATGATTAGCTTTTGATATAGATAATGATATGAGTTCTGCTTGTCAGCATTATCTGAAAGTTTAGAAACATTGATCCATCTCAGACTAGTTCCCGTTTGGAGAAGGCTGTTCTCCTGGAGTCAGTAGGTGGAAAACCTGTCTCTGGAATAGTAAGTACTCAGCATTTTTTTTATTTTTTTTTTTATTTTTTTTTTTTAGCTCTGAATCATTTCTGCTTTGGATTAGCAGCTCTGTGGCAGTCGAAGGGTTTGAAAGCTAGATGAAAAAGGCCGTGCTCAAAGCTTTTTCCCAGAGTGGTTTATTGTCACTCATAGCTAAAATAAAAAAATTGTTGCCCTTTGTTCTAGCTTTCCATGCCCTAGAGGTAGTCCTGTCAGAAGAGTGTCATGAGACCAAGGCTCTTCCAAAGACAGGTTCCTTCCCAGAGAACGGCTTGACTTGATTGCCTTTTCCCTCTTCTTGACATTGCAGGAGATCTTCCACCTTGTTGACGAAGAGTGAAGGTGGGACTGGAATTTTGTATTTCCAGAAGTGAAAGTGTAGAGGTGCTCTGTTCTATAAACTAGGGCTAAGAATTTGTCCTCTGAACTCTTACAGGTGTTTGCGTTACTACCTGGAAGCTATTTATGTACCACATGTTCTTTTGCTGTTACCTGAGACCACGGAGCAAGAGTAGGAAAAGTGCCTCTGGTGATGTATATTTTGGTCTTAACCATCTGCCGAAACAGAGGTTGACTTCCTGGGCTTAATTAAAAACACAGTGGAGTGGATTTTGGTGATGATGACCTGTGTTCTACCTTGCATTTTGCTCAGAAACAGCTTCAGGCTTCTCAAAACAATGGATGTTTGAACAATTGAAGCAAAAGAATTTTATTCTTGCTTGTGGTAGAACAAGCTTTTGTTTTGAGGGAGAGTCATAGGTGGTGATGCAAAATGAAATGAACACACATTCATTTGCCTTCTGCAAGAAGGGAAAGCATAAGTATTTTTCTAAAAGTCAATCTTGCAAACTGTTAGGTCTTTAGTGAAAAGGCTACATTCAAAAGGTGACCCTGACAGGCCAGAGTAGGAGTTGGAAGTCCCTGCGTATTCCCGTAGGAGCTGACATCAGTAACGCATGGCTATTGCGGCAATGGCTGGCATAGGCTGGAATGTGAGCTCCAGGGAAGGTGAATGATTGAGTGGCCACCTTAAAATGCTGTGACTGCACATGGACAGGCATCTAAGGAGTAATTGTAGACAAACAGCTACTTAAATATGAAAAGAAAGGAGTGAAATGTGTTCCTGGGATCATTGTTCAAGGAAGCTTTCACATGTGGTTGAATCTAATGCACAATGAAGGTGTTAGAAGAACGTATATGAATTGCTTAAAACAATGTGTCTCATATCATATGTGTGGAATGGATTTCTAAAAATTAACAAGGAGTTCTGGAGGGTGCTTTTCTTCTTGTCCAGATTCTCAAAACATACCTGAAGCCAGTTCAGAATTTGTACAAATGTTGCCTTTCTGGGGTAAGTCTGGTTATGATGTTGAAAAACAGCCAGAGGGGAGAAATGAGCTTGTTTTTCGCGTGTGCGGCTTTGTGTAAATGGCTAGGTTGTTACCAGCTGATCCATTAACTTAAAACTATATTTGTTACCACTGCACTGCAGTGCCTTAAGCATTGCCTGAGTTCACTGGAGGGAAGATTTCTCTGTCAGAGGATTTGCAGGAACTTTTTAGTCCAACTACAGGATCAGTATCGGGGTCCATAAATGATGGCTGTGCTGTCCAGAGCACAGAGCAGCTCCTCACCGTATCTGTAGGAACTGATAAGTTCTTGACGTGTACAGGTTATTAAAGTACATGTGTAGTTGTCATGCTCAGGGGGTAATAAGGTGCTGACTGGGCAACCTGCTGAGCGTGCTTGAGCAGGGAAGTTGGACTAGATGATCTCAGGAGGTCTCCTGAATCTCAGCGGTTCTGTGACTGAGAATCTTAACTGCAACTCCTCCTGCAGCGACGTGTGGAATAAGGGCAAGTAAGGTGAGATCTGGGAATCTTCTGTGAGTCTTCTGAATCATCTGTGTTGATGGACTTTAGGTTCCCTTTTATGAGGCCTGTAATAAACTGATGCCATGTGCTTTGTTATCCTCAGCATTAGTTTTATCTACATGAGACAAAGGTATTTATGATGTTACTAGATAAAATCTGTAGTCTTGCACCTGTATTAAAGGCTAGATAATGCACTTTAGGGCACATCAAGTCACATTGCATTTTTGCAGCTGAGGAAACTGTTGCTTGCTTGGGTATGCACTTGCTGACCCCTGGTTTCATTTTAAGTCATCTGAGATTATTTTACAGTCTTACAGGACTTAAGACTAGAAGACACCATTTTAAATAGCTTTGGTCAGAGATGTTTATACTGTTTAGCCTGATGTATTTCCTTCCCACCTCAGGAAACCATGAAGCAATGGTTTATCAGGTATTAACTTGCAAGCAGTACCCTGTCTCGCATCCTGATGTATCTAGTGTTCCTTACAGATTGAATGCTTCTGCATGTGGGCGCTGAATGGTCACAAACAATAATACGTCTTCTTACCCTCGGGACAGAAACACCCTTTTTGTGTGAGACAGGCTGGCTCCTTTTCGTACATACCAATGGTGCAGGTGGTGTGAACCTGTAGGAATGTGGATGCTGAATTAGTGAGCATGATGAAGAATCTTGTACACAAAAAGGTTTGGGTTTTTTTCCATTTTAAGATTTGAGTTTTCCCTTAATTAAAAAAAAAAAAAAAGTCTGTTGTAGATAGAAGAGTACATGCTAGAAGCTATTCTTGATTAGGGCATATAAAATAGGAAGAGAAATTCTTCACTAGGCCTGGGTTTTCTAAGGAAGGATAAGTTGTCTAATCTTGCAGGATACATATCTTGCAAGGTACAGTTCCAAATATTAATATTTTTTGCAATTAAAAAGTTTTTGAAGAGTATCACAAGGCTCAGGACTGTCCCACTTGTTCCTCAGCATACGGTGAGGCAGCAGGATGTTTCCTGCCTTCTGGCCGTATGGGTCACATCTTCCTGATTGCCGTTCCTGTGCTTGGTTGGGTAACGTCTCTGCAGAAACAGCCACAGAGGATAAGAAAGTACCTATTTATTCAAGAAGTTACATAATCTTGGAAAATATGTGTCACATGGCACTTCTTTTCTGTCTCGTCTTCCCCACTGCTGTCCCGTTTCTCTCTGCTGCTAAGGAGGGTTAGGCAACTTTCTTCAGCTGACGAGTGAGTGCTAAGCAGTTTTTCATGGGAGGGTCGTTGGGTGATTTCTGACCAAAGCCGTATGCAGTAAGCAGGCTGCACTCAGCTGTTCTGGCATCCCCACAAGGCCTGTTAGTTAAGCCAGTGGGATTTAAGCCATTCTGCCTTATCTCTACTTAAACACCACATGGTCCCTGGGGGGAAGGGGAGACCTTCAGGTTTCTCTTCCCTGGACGCTGAATACTGGGTATTTTGTGACATGGGTATCTATTACTGTGTTACTGTTTCATAGCCTTGATGATGTGAGGAAGAGAGATGAAGCTATGATAAAGTGGCCTGCCAAACTGCGGACCTGGCATAATTGCTTCAAAAGTCTTGATGCGCACAGGGAGTGCTGAAGAGGTTCTTCTGTAGATGCCTTCTGGGAATTGCCTTTGATGGAAACTTGTTAGTACTAGCTCTGAATTCATGCTGGCGTTGGCTATAAGGAATTTTGATGTCTGACATGCTTTCATAGGAGCCCTTTAGCCTGGATGTTTTATAAAGAAATAGTAACGTAGCATCCTCAGTCAGTTTTGGCATCTCTAATGCCATGCTTTTCTCTCCAGATGAGTGCTTGAGTCAGCTTTTGTATGGCATCTTCTCTGCTTTGGGAGCTGTGGAACCGGCATTCGCTCCTCAGGTCTTGCATGTTCTGAGGTGCCTCAGTTCTGCTGCTCTCCAGAAGCTTCTGTGCTCTTGGGTGTCAGAAAAGGGGCACGACTGCCTCATCTGGCTAGACAGCAAGGAGAAAAATACACAGTGCAGGCTAGTGGTGGAAGAAATAGATCAATTAAAACAGGGAGGGGGGAAATACTGGACATGTACAGAATGGAAGAAATTGTGCTAGCGGTGGGCTTGAGCATGGCAAGTCGCTCCTTCTGAGTGTGAAAGTCACAGGGCTGTGGCAGAACTGATCTGCTCTGGCTTTGGCACCTGGTAGGACATGTGCACGCAGCAAGAAGAGCTGGCTGGAGGGCGATGCTATTCTCTTGGAGCCGGAGCAGTAATATGAAAAAGGGGAAAGATTTGTGACGCTCAGAGATGAACAGGCAAACTTTGAACTATTGAAGAGATCCTAATTGTCTTTTAGTTGGTACCACCTTTGTCACTGTTCGAGTTCACTGTCTGCTGATGTAGCATCTCACCTTTCTGAATGCTGACTATAATGTTTATTGGCATTTATTAGCAGTAAAAAAAAAAAACCAACCGAACTTGTGGTTGACATGTCTGTTCCTGGCCTTCTGCTTCTGGTCGGTGGGTGGGCGGCTCTGGGCCAAGCGAGCTGTGCTTTGTTCCCTGAACTGCACTTTTGATTTGCTCAGCTTGTAATAGTCTCTCTGGCTGAGGCTGTCAAAGACAGCCAAGGGTGGAATATGCTTAGATCCTTTGAAAGTGTCCCACTGGGAACTTCAGGTTAATTTGGGCTCGCTCGAGTTGGAAGTACTCATGTTTTATCAGGGTGGTAGCAGGTTATTGTTGGTGGAGTTGAATACTTGAGTTCACGTCATTTCTGACATCAGTTTCTCCAAAGCTTGTTTGCTGTGTCCGTCCTGGCTGTCCTTTGTGTGGATAAGAGCCATGCACACACGGTTCGCTAACCATCCTCAGCCTCCTGACAGCTTTCAGCCTCTGTCCATCACCCAAAAATAACTCCTTTAACCCATGTTTTTGTGACAGATGTGCGCTCAGCAATGTCTGCAAAACAGACAAGCATTAGGCTGCATTTTGGAAGCTTGTACCCTGCGGTGTTCACAGGAGCTGCCAGATCCCATTCCAGTGTCATTCCTAGTATCATGCCCTTCCTGCTGTTTTGCATTTGTCAGGGCAAGGACTGTGTTGTATTTGCAATGGCACGAAAATGTTCAAGTCAGATATACCCACTGCTGTATTCTGAGCCGAAAACCCTGTTGTGCCTCTTCAGAAATGTTTTCACTTTTAGCACTGTGTAGGGGACAGTCAGAAGCACCTTGTTGCTGCTGTGCTGAAGAGATGGTGTTATTGTCTTGTGTCCTGCTAAGAGTGGGGCAGCCTGGAAAGCTGTAAGTGTAGGTGATGACCCCAAGATTTGGCCCAACGGTTAGAGGTGTGGATCAGTCTCTTAAGATTGCTGTTCTTTTTTCACAGGAAAGCTTAATGTTCACCAGTCTGTGTGGGAACGTGTCCAGGATTCTCCTGTAGATGAGGGGAGTTTCTACTGATTCCTGTGCTGATGTAGTCCTCCCTACACTGCTGACCTAGAATTCTGTGAGAAAGAGACAAACCAAGGAGCAATGACATTGGGTCTGTCCCCTGTTGCTAAAGGTTGCTGTGGTCATTGTGAAAGTAATCTTACCTGCTCTACCAAAGCAGGGATTGAGAGGTGGCCAGCACAAGTGGAGGAGCTGTTTTAGAATAGGATAGGGTAGGACAGTTAAGTTGGAAGGGACCTACAACAATTATCTAGTCCAACCGCCAGGCTGTAGCTTGATGGAGTTTGGGACTTTATGAGACAGTAGAGGAGCACCCTTGGATCTAAATGCAGAGCTTTTTGTGCATTGCAGGTGCCTGAACCAGGGCTGTAAATGTTGGACTTCTTCTCTAGCAGAAGTGAGGTTACAGCCAGGAAAACATTGGCAAGGACTCCTCAGTTTTGCCATGTTTCTCAGGAGAATCCTTCACTTACTGCTTTTCCACCTCCTGTAGTTTCAGTGTGGCTGAACAAAAAGCTTGTCCAGAGAAGAGCCTGTCTGTCGCTCAGCCTGCCTAACTCACCATTTTCTTCACCTGTACGCACCTCTTGGCAGTATTTCTCAGCCTTTCCTCTGATATTATCAGTCTTTCAGTCTGAGGTTTTCTGCTCTGTGGGATTGTTTTCTGCTGCCTTTCACTTCTGTGGGCTCGTTAGCAATTACATGGGCTGGCATGATGCTCCGCTTATGAAGTTCAGTGCATTGTCCTGTAAAGAACAGCCTGTCCTCAGTTTTTTGTTTTTTTTTTTTCTCTTGTTCAAAGATTTAGAGATTTCCTGAGGAGTCTGCAGAAGCTGGAAGATTAGGAGCGACCGTCCCCTTTTATGGGAAGCAGATCAAGCAGGGTCTCTAACAGAAGGTAACCAGACAAGTTTGCTATGAAAATAAACTCCATCAAAGAAATGTGATTGTAGCCATGCTGAGAGGAAGAGCTCTGCCTCTCCTCTAGTGAGAGGGATTGTGCTAAGTAAATGCGACTAGCTTTGCCTTAGTTGTACAGCTGAGTGTTGCTTTGGTTCAAAGCAAAGGACAGAACCTTAAGGGCTGAGCCAAAGCTGATACTTTTATCAGCTACTTTTAATCTTCATTTTAATTAAAAGTTGATTAATGTGTATAACTGTGCCAAGCTTCCAGATAATGTTTTACAACTCCAGGAAGCGTATGTGAGCCAGCATCTTGACTGGAATCCATAGGCTGAAATTGGGCCCCTTTTTTTATACTTGCTGTGTCCATGAGTGCTGTGTGATAGTTACATGTGGAGGGTGCAGCTTGTCTCTTTGGGACAGAGCAGCCCTATAATGAGAGGGACAAACATGTATTGGTACAAGTGTGGAATGTGGGAAAGAAAGAAGAATTTGGTAAGAATAAAACAAGCAAACGGTGGCAGCCAGGAGCCCTGAAGGATAGAGGTTTGCAGCTCAGATAAGTGTGAGAAAACAGCAAAATTAATCCGCTTGGCAGGGTGCTCCTGTGTTCTCTGCAAAGACCTACAGGCCCCCCGTGAGTTCCCCCAGGCACTGAGGAAGGGGCATGTACTCGCAGAGTGTGATTATTGGCCCCAACGGTGCGATCTGGCTGTGCTGTAGAGAACCTGAACTGAACTCTGCCTTAATCCTTCACCCTCATATCTCCCTGCGTGGGTGGCAGGAGGCTTTGCTCTACTCTTTCCCCATATCCTGCCTCTAGGGTTTGTCAGGGTTGCCTTAAGAAAGGGTCTGTCTCAGCCTGGGCAAATATTGTCAGTCATGGGCATGGCTGATGAACAATGGAGCATTTTTGATATGCCATGTTCTCTGTCACCTTCAGCATCCATGACTGCACCGTAGTGGTTCCATCCTGGGATTCTTGGCAGAGGTGATGGCAGAGAATCAGTTCTCCTGTGTGATTTTCTTCCCTCATGAAAAAGTAACAGCCCTGCAGGTTATTTTTAAAAGCCTATTCTTCTGCTTGTATTGTGCATGATAGCTGCAGAAGAGCTGGTCTTTACATGCTATCAGCTTGTTGCATCTCGCTTCTAATGTCCCTGCTGACTGCTTCCATCTCTGCATGTCACAGTCTGCCCAGACATCGTCGCCTTGCGAAGCTGAACACAAGATGTAGTCTGTAGCCCTGCCCAGCTCTTTTTTTTTTTGCCTATCATTCTCCACTTCCTGCGCTCCACCTTCTGGCATGCAGCATCGAGCTGGATAACCTCTAGAGTACCTGTCTTTTTCCTTCAAAAGCTTCTGAACCCACCTGTACAAATAGCTCAGCTGTATCCCTTCTGCTTACAGGTGGGGAGGGAGAATGTGCTCTCTGTCACAGACTGTTTTTCTGCTTGACTCCACTGATCTGGCTTGCATCCATTTGCAAGCTTCTCTGGTCATGGACAAAACCCAGGAAATGCAAACTAGCACTGCCTGACAACATAGCCTTCAAAATGTATTGGAGTGCCTCTCCCAAGCCATTCCCTTCTCTTTCTTGATCTTTATCTGAACCCCTTGTAGTGTGTTAAGCTTTTAGGAAACTTAAAACTTCTGGTAAAGGCTTTTGGTTGGGACTCTAAGGTAGTGACACAGTACCAGGCCAAGCCACACAGTTCTGCTGTAACCTTGCAAACATCCCTTAAATTCTTAATATAGCACCAAGAGGTCCTTCTTCAGGAGTCATGGAAGGGAAAAACAGAGGTGTGCAATTAAGAGGCGTGCTGGGTACAGCACAGTCCCTCCTTGCGTGTCTGAGTTCCAACCTGGCATTGCTGAAGCTGCTTGGGAGAGTTCTGAGGGGAATTTTGGCATTGGAGAACAACAGTGTGTATCTGTAAAACATGTTACATTAAATTACTGAAGAATGATGTACTTGTTCCTTGTCGCTTTAAAGCGTGTCTATATAGCTTGACCCAGGAGGGCTCTGGCTGCCATTGCTGGATGCTTCTACAATATGAACAGGTGGAAATCATCTGTCCCTCAGCTGTGCCTTTAAGCAGCTCTGGAGCTAAGCCTGGGATCCTGGAGGAGTCGCAGCAAGTCCACCCATTTGGAAAGGAAGCAGTTAAAGTTGTCCAGTTTGCCAGGAAATTGAATAAACTAGAAGCAGTGCTTAAGCCTCATGATGACTAGCTCAGACCATTCAGTGGAGACCAGTTAGAGCCAGTGAACAGTGCCGTAGTGTCTGCAGGCTCCTTGCTGCCCCTCCCACCTCTATTTACAGCACTTAAAAAAAAAGAAAAAAGAAAAAAAAAAAAAGATTGGGCTTGAGACCACAAGCTCAGAGCCAGTGGAGCTCAAATAGTCTGCCAGCTGGACTGCTGTAAGTAGAGCACTGATAACTTTTGGTTGCCTTTTCCATTACTCATGTGTTTTGTATGTAACATTCCTCTGTATCATGCAGGACTAAGATGTACGTGATGGGCAAGCAAGAGATCTTTGCCCTTCCAGCTTGCTATTTTTAATCTTTTTCCCTTGGATTTGTCTCAGGAGCTTTCATTTTATTTCTTAGTAAATTTTACCAGGTCGTCTTCACTTCTTCAGAAGAAGAGAGGGAACTCCTGACCGTGTTCTTGCTACCAAAAGCACTGGTGGAGAGACTGTAGATAAGAATCACTCCAGCTGTGTTGAGACAGAAGTCTGGACGCTTCTGTGCAGGAGCCAGCCTTGTTGGCATGGCTGGCATGCTTGCTGCTGCACACTGGGCCACTGCAGCAAGCACCGTCTCTGTTGAACAAGTAACTAGTGTAAAGGAGACTGAAGAGGTGTTTTTTGAGGCTCTGGCCCTTTTGGGCAGAGCCAGTGGAATTAGTTTTATTTCTTGCCTTTTCAGAACTGGCACGGGAAAGATGAGGCACTGTTTTGAAGGGAAGAGTTTGCTGCTCTAATGGGCATTGATTTAGGGCTCCGTTGTTAATCCTGTTAGACTTCTGATTTGGAAAGGAGCTTTCATTCCTTTTGAATGTGACTTTAAGGAAGTTCTGTTTGCACACCATGTTTCAGACTGAGCTGATTTGTAAAGTACTTTCTGGGAGCTTGGCAGATCCTTCCCATAGTCTGTCCTGTTTCTGTATGTGCTGTGTTTCTGCATTAATAGGTGTATCTCCCTTGGGTGTCTGGAAGGCTGTTTGCCACAGGAAAAAATGATTTACTGCGGAGCAGCAGGATTCTGGATTAACAGGACCGAAGCAATAGATTGGGAAACTGTGGTGGAGGTTATTTATAAAGGCAGTCATCTTATGGCTGAGACCTGCTTGAGAAGACTGCTTTGTGTTTGGCATCTCACCAGGTCCAGCTCTTTTACCCATTGTTTCTGTTGTGCGTTGGCATAAGACACCTGTCTTTCCTCCCACCCTTTGTGCCCTGGAGTTGCAAATGTGGCTTCCTTGTACATGTGAGGTGAGGCAGCACTGGTTAAATGTTGGTGGAGGGTGAAAGCAAGTCCTAATGCTGAACTTGACCTAACAGTTTGTTGTCAGATTCTGCTCCTGGCTGCATTTCTCGCTGAACTGTGTTGGTCTGCTGAGCTGCCAAGGTGGCATTGTTGCAGAGGGATAGAAACCTCTTCCCTGAACAGAGCCTACCTATGTGCTGAGGTCAATCCTGCTCCAAGATGATGGCTTAAAGTAAGAGAAGTTCTTTGTGTAGCTCTGAGTCTTGCTGTTTTCCTTAAGAATTTGTGGGGTTGTGAAATGGAGGCTGTGGCTCCTCTGACCCGAGGTGACAGCACCGAGAGGGAAAGGAACAGGCCTTGGAGAGAATTTCCTCATTCCTCTCTCCTGTCCCACCCTGTTTGTTTTCTTATGCGGTAGGCTACTACAGAGTACAAGAAAAATCCTTGTGTTGTGTGTGTGTGCAACTCTGGTAGCAGTGCAGCATCCAGGCGGGTGGACCATGAGGTCTGTGTCCTTCAAGTGTGCAGACGCTTTGAAATGCCTGAGCCTCTGTAGCCACAGTCTGTTCCAAATCCCCTCTTCAGGGCGTGCTCGGGGATCCACTCCAATGCCTCTCTTTGGCTCTGTGCAAACATGCGGAGCAGGCAGCAGTTCAGAGATCAAGTTGTCCATTCAGACAAAAATACCTGCTGCTGAAGTGCTGGGTTTGTACAAGACTAAACCTATAAAGAATTCATGATAATAGAAACACGTGTGTGGATTTTTTCTTCCAGGTATAGAGTCAGACTTGTTAAAAACAGTGTCCTTTTCGTGATACACACAGCTCTGTGTCAGTCACCTTGTCTCTTAAGAGTACACAAACAAACCGGAGATTTGCAGCTTGAAATATTACACAGCCATTAACCTGTTGCTGCTGCTGCCCTAGATACTGGTTTTTTTACCCCAAGCACAAATAGAGACCGCCTAATTTGTAACGCAGAGACTGATTGTACTGGGTTGTTCCACTGGAAGTGATTTAAACAGAAATTTATCCACGTGTTGGTTACCTTTAGTATCACAAAAGACAGCTGAAGTGGCTCAGTCTAGGTTATTTCCTCTTATGCTACTTAATATCCCATCCTTTTCAGGGTCTCATAAAATGTCTTTCAATGTTGGGTAACTGCAGTAGGGGGTTGGATCTGGTGTTGGAGCACTAGTGTAGCAGAGTGGGAACGAGCTACACGAGACCCAGCCCATCCACATGCAGCCACTTGTGAATACTTGAGCTTGTTGGTTTTTAATACACTGTAAATGGCTAGGGAACGCATCTCCTGCTTCTTCCTTTCTGAAGACCAGTGATGGTAAATTAGTGAGAAGCTGGACACAACCAAACTACAAAGGGAATTTTTAATCGTAACCAGCCAGGGCTTCTGTGGAGTGTATTGGAACCCTGGCAGGGGCATGAAATCCTAAAATGGATCAATAGTTGAATTGGACAGTAGTCACTAGCGAGAATGTTGCATCCAAAGCAAAAGCAATGTATCGGTCAACTGAAAGAAGAATCGCAGAATCATTTAGGTTGGAAAAGACTTTTGAGATCAAGTCAAACTTAACCCAGAACTGCCAAGTCCATCACTAAACCGTGTCGCTAAGCACCGCATCTGTGTGTTTTTTAAATACCTCCAGGCATAGTGATTCCACCATTTCCCTGGGCAGCCTGTTCCAATGCTTCACCACCTTTTCAGTGAAATTTTTTTTCTTAATATCCAATCTAAACTTCCCCTGGTGTAACCTGAGGCTGTTTCTTCTTGTCCTGTAGCTTGTTATCTGGGAGAAGGAACCTACCCCCACCTGCCTACAACCTCCTTTCAGGTAGTTGTACAAAGCAATAAGATCCCCCCTGAGCTGCCTCTTCTCCAGGCTAAACACCCCCAGTTCCCTCAGCTGCTCCCCATCATACTTGTGCTGCAGACCCTTCCCCAGCTCCATTGTCCATCTCTGGACATGCTCTAGCCCCTCAGCATCCCTCTTGAAGTGGGGGGCCCAAAACTGAAGACAGGATTCGAGGCCTCACCAGTGCTGAGTACAGGGGCACAATCACTTCCCTTGTCCTGTTGGTCACACTGTTTTGGATACAAGCCAGGATGCTGTTGGCCTTCTTGGCCACCTGGGCACATGGATGGCTCATGTTTAGCTGGCTGTCAGCCAGCCCCCCAAGTCCTTTTCTGCCAGGCAGCTTCCCAGCCACTGCCCCAAGCCTGTAGCATTGTGTGAGGTTGTTGTGAGCCAAGTGCAGCACCCAGCACTGAGCCTTGTTGAACCTCATACAGTTGGCCTTGCCCCATCAGTCCAGCCTGTCCACATTCTCCTGCAGAGCCTTCCTATCCTCAAGCAGATCAACACTTCCCCCCCAGCTTGGTGTCATCCACAAACTTCTGAGGTTGCACTTGATCCCCTGGTCCAGATCGTTGATAAAGACATTAAACAGGACTGGCCCCCGTGCTGAGCCCTGGGGAACACCACTTGTGACTGGCTGCCAGCAGGATGTAACTCTATTCACCACCACTGCTTGGGCTCGGCTGGCCAGCTGGCTTCTAACCCCGTGTAGAGTATGCCCGTCCCAGCCACAAGCAGCCAGTTTCTCCAGGAGGATGCTACGGGAGACAGTGTCAAAGGCTTTACTAAGGTCGAGGTAGACAACGTCCGCTAGACAGGTCATCTTGTAGAAGGAGATCAGGTTCATGAAGCAGGATCTCCCTTTCACAAACCCATGCTGGCTGAGCCTGATCCCCCGTTCGCCCTGCACGTGCTGTGTGACTGTGCTCAGGATGATCTTCTCCCCAGCACCGAGGTCAGGCTGGCAGGGCTGTAGTTCTGTGGATCTTCCTTCCTGCCCTTCTTGTCGTTTGGACTTCATCATTGCCCACTTGGAAGACTAGAAGAGGGAGGAGACTGGCTGGGGGAGAGGGGAAGTTCTTATCTTACTTCTTTAGTCTTACGGCACGCTTATTTTTGATCCCATGCTGTAAAGGACTTCAGCTGTTGTTCTTCCTTCCCTGCTGCAGAAGATGGTTTGAAGTTTGTATGTTTTGGCAGAGTTCTTTTCCCAAGTGTTTGTATTTTGGGATTTCAGTTCTAGTGCTTGAACATTTCAGCTCCGGAACAGTATAATCTTCAAAGCTATGTTATATGAAAATCATACACGTTTGCTCAGCAGGTATCCTTTGGTAATGCTTTTCTGTGCATTTTCTGTGCACTGCTTCTTGCATTAGTCTTTCTCTTTTTTTTTTTTTCCCCCCTTCCCCTTGAACGTTTTTGTGAGCTGTTTTTTTGGTCTTAATATTTAAGCACAAATCAGGGGCAGTGTGAGCTAAAAAATATTAGCAGAAATATGGATAGGGAATATATTCTGCTTTTAGCCAGTACCATTAGATTATATTACAAGTTAACTTCCCAGGGGAGTTATTGTGAAGTTGTCTAATGCGATAAGTTATTTGCTATAAACTTAATCTGCTCAGAGACTCAGAAGATACCTGAGGTGTGTATTGCTGGTGTTGCTTATACCAGTTGACTTGAGTGCATACAGGTGCTTACTTGCGTTATTTAATTTCAGTGTTTGCAGGGTGTATTAATTCTTTCTCCTGAGTTCTTCCCTAGCACTGCTGACTTAGTTTCCTTATCCTCCCCACATCTTTAAATTCTCTCATTGCTCTTTTTATTGTAACTCCAAAGCCTTTTGAGATCACCCCACTCGCTGATGCTCTGCAAGCCTGCACTGGCAGTTGTGTTCTGGGCCACCAGTGATTCCTGCACAGCTGTGTCATAAGGCCACTGGCACAAACTGAACCAGCTCCACCATCAGCTGGTTGCCATTTGGAGGGTTTTTTTTGCTAGTGTGGCTTTCAGTTTAGAAAGCTCTTCTGTTGTTTCATTTCCCCTTTCCAATCTAAATATATTTATACCTATCTGTTCAAACACCATATTGTCTTTTAGCGTAAAAAGCTTTTTTTTCCTGGTTGTAAAAGCTTCCTCTGAAAGGAAGTATGTCTCCTCTTTTTTTTTTTTTTTTAACTTTAATTTGATGAAGTGTACTTTGTTTTTTATTTCACTTGGTTTTACTTGAGTGCTGGACTAGACTGGGAGGGTACACAGTATTCCAGACAAGGCCTAGTACATCAGTGTCCATACTTACTTATCTTTAGTGGTATCTCACCTGGACTATGCTAGGATTGGCTTTGCTTGGCTGTGTCACACAGACAGATGCTGCTGTTTCAGGACTGACTGATATTCTCAGGTTGTTTTCTCTCCTGTTGCTCTTTTCACCTGGTGACTTTTCATTGCACACCAGAAATTGTCCCTGGTTCCGTCCCACGTTGTGCTGGGGTGCAGAAGCCACGTCCACATCTAACCATGAGGTGTGTTTTTATTTTTAAGGTAGTATTTCCAGACATACCTGATTTGCAGTAACCAGATTAGGGATTTGGACTGGCAGCCTTTTGACTGTGTCTCTCATTGTGTGTAATGTCGTTAGAGGGGAGATGTGACAATGTAAAGCTCATAGAAATGAAATTGAATTGCCTGTGGCTGTTGCAGACCTTTGCCTGGTAATAGGTCTTGTACCACCTAACATAATTTCTTCATTAAACATGTTCCCAATAAAATGCATAACTGTCAATTAAGAGAAATACTGTAATCTGATCCTTTAGTATATACAATTTAAAATGGGGTTTGAGATATTTTTGCCTCTTGCATGACTGCAATTGAGAAGAGACTTGGTTTTTTTTCTTCTTACAGATAAGAAATGTTCCTTTATACTGAGCACTTGTCCCCATGTGCTGCCTCAATTAGATTAGGCTGCCTTTCTGGCAAGAATGTTTAGGATGGTGCAGCAATACGATGATGTAAAGCTCAGAGGGACACACCTCCTTTAAAGTGTCCTGCTTGCTTTGCTGTGTGTTCTCTGTAGTCAGAGTGGAGGACCATGAGGATGCTCCAGAAGTTTATCCAGAGGCAGTAGTTCTCAGTGGCTTAGAGTATTTTTTTTTTGCAGTAGCAGTAGAAAAACCATATTCTGTTTAGAAAAGTGCTGCTTCTTATTTTTTTCCCATTTGTTTTCAGGTTCCTACTTTTCTACGTGCCTTTTTGAATATCTGTCGTAAAGATGGCTCACGATCACCATATGAACAGCTCCATGTTGCCAACCATGCATCCTCCTGGACATCACCACTCCACGGCAGCCCCAGGACATCATCATGGATCTGACATGATGATGATGGTAAGTGGGAAAGTTGTAATTAACCAGAGAGCTTTTCCGTGTGTATGGTTCAGAGTAACTTGTCATCTTAGAGAGTACGCTCTTGAGAATCGAAAATTAAACTTAGCTTTGGAAGGCATGAATCAATCCAGTTAAAGCACAGACCCCATTGTGGCTTTTCTGGAATGGAGTGGGCATGAGGTGATATGCAACACAAAACGTATTTCAGAGCTGGAGATCCTTTGGCAAAATGGTCTTTTCTTGCACAAACCTTCCTAGCAGCCAGCTCAGTATCTGCTCTCTAGGCAGCTAAAGGTAGACATGCAAAGTAAGCATTAAACAAAAATGGATGGAGTTCTCCAGGCTTTCAGTGTTAGCAAAAGCCTTAATTGGCACTGGGAGGATTGCACGCTAGTACGATGGGTTGTGCTGCCCTGCAGGCAACCAACCAAACTTTAAGTACACACTTGGTTTGGGGAGCAAAGCACTACCACGGCTCTCTGCCATGTCAGCGTTAAAGCTGTGTTGGTCCTGAATCCTGCAGCTCTAGCTAACTTTGATCTAAACAAGTTCAGGCTTGTGCATGCTGGCATCACTGAAGCTTTGCAGAGATCCAGGCCAGAGTTTCCGTGGAGATGGCTGTATGATCTGCGTTTGTGTGTAGCTAGTTCTAGGGACTTTTTCAGCCTTTTCTCCCTTTTCTAAATACTTTCAGATGAGTTTCAGATTATTAAAACATAACTCTTCATGGTTAAACTTTGAAAGGAGGGGAGAGAGCGTGCATTTCCATTTCAAATGAAAATGTACTCAGGAGTACATTTTGCAGGCCTTCAGCTGAAGTTTGCCTGCCAGCTGTGTGCTCTGAAGAAGGAATCAAGAATCACTGCTTCTACTTATATTGCAAACAGTACCGTAGCAGGAGAAGAGGGGATTACAACAGCCTTCCCCTTTGTGAACACAGCCCGGTACAAAGCTCAGTAGTGCTGGTGGAACCTGCAGTCCAGCATGGTCATTAATGTCCTTGTGGAGCTTTTCAAATAATCTAACAGCTAAGTGTTGGCATTCTCTGATCCGTTACTTCCCATATAAATGCTGTTTCTTTACAAGTGTCAAGTGCTCTTACCTTCAATGGATAGTTACAGGACCCTGCCACTGAAAACTATGATTAACTGCACAAGATGTTGAATTAACATGGCATGTAAAACTGTCAGGGAGGGAAGTAAATAGTTACAGCATCTTAGATAATAGACTGAACACATTTTAATGTATGCATATTCCCATTCCTCATTTGCACCAAGTAACAGGCTCCGTTTCAGCTGTAGTTTATGGAACTAGGCTGCAATCTTTGGCTTGTGTGGTTTTTGTTTTAAATGTAAAAATATTAAATTCATTAAAAAATCGAAGTACTCTCTAAAAGATGTTTTATAGTAATTTCTGCTCTGGGGGTAGCGAACATCTGCTGATTCTTATGGATGCTGAAATTAATCATAATTCTGATCTTCAGCAAATAACCTTAATTAAGCAATGAAGGGAGTTCAAAGAGAAGTTCTTCTAGCTGAGTGAGTACTTTACATGAGAAAACACTGTATGCAGCTGTGGTCAAGGCATGCTAAACTGCAGTGTATTTACCTGGCTGGGAAGATTATATGAACTCCAGCTGGCCGGGGGATCATTGATGGCTCCCCTTCCCACAGCATTCACTATGAAGGTTCAAGAGCCCTTACTTTCACCCAGGGGAAGCTGTGGTCCTGCTTTATATGTAATATTCCTTGTTGTACCTGTATTTAGGCCTGTCTTTCCCATAGGATATTAGGAGGTTCTATAGGGAGACAATAGTCTGCTGGCATGGTGCAGGATGGGACCAGAGGATTCAGCTGTACAAGCCCTTATCCGTATGAGCTCATACGAGGTCAAGGTGGGGAGAAGGAAGTGCCCTGTACCCCAGCCCATGAGTAATCATGAGGAGACAAGGATGAGTTCCACAGAGACACCCCCAATCCCCAACTACTTCAGATGCTTGAGGAGAAAAGGAGCTCCAAAAGCAAGGAGAAGGCGCTTTTCTGTAGCAAGTACTGTGAAGTACTGTGGGCCTTCTGCCCAGGGGCACTGCCTAAGAGTTATCCACGGGAGCTGGAACCTGGAGCACCTTTAGCCATGTCTTGCTTGTGTATGTTACACTAGATTTACTGAAGAGATTCTTTGAGTCTATCTGTTGATGAAGTGAAATGATCTTAAGTTCTTGTCATAATACAAAAACCTTTGCTAAATCTTGTGAACTCCATCTCGGGATAAGCTGTTCAGGCTCATCTTGATGCTCTTTATGTTTTGGGCAGGCAATGACTTTCCACTTCAGCTGTGAGAATGTGCCATTGCTGTTTTCTGGACTTACAATCAATACTCCTGGAGGTTGGTAGAATTGTCTTGTCCAGTCCAAACAAAAAGTTTGCACGTGATTAATTTTCAGGAATTACCTTGCTATTTATGCCAAAAATATGCAGGTACACTGTGTTGAGTCTGTTTTAAATGGCATCTGTGGGGTGACAGAAAAATGGAGATGTCTGTATAGTTTGAGAATTCAACTGGTCTTATCAAAAGTGATTGCTGGTTCCACCTCATGGGTGAAATTCCAGTTAGTGTGTGGGTAAAACTCACATTTAGCATCTGCACATGCATGCACATGGTGCCCAGCCGTAGCCTGTGCACTGTGATGCGGTTGTTGAATCAGAGTGTCTCTTCTGACATGTTCTGAAGCAAACGTCTTTTGTTGCACACATATAAGAATGTTTCCTCTTTTGTCAGAAATGGCTGGTGCTTTTGTGGCTGTCTTCTTCCTGGCCATGTTTTATGAAGGCCTTAAGATTGCCCGAGAGTGTCTGCTCCGTAAATCCCAAGTCAGCATTCGCTACAACTCCATGCCAGTGCCAGGTCCCAATGGCACTATCTTGATGGAGACGCACAAAACTGTTGGGTAAGAATTTCACTTCATTCTAAGAGAATTTTCTTCAGCAGCTGAGAAAGGTAAAAACTGGGACAGAAAAAACTTCATGCAGCCAGTATTACTCTCTGCAAAGTATATTGACTCCAGACTGGGACAGTGCTTGACACTGGAGGACACTGTGATTGAGTCACCTGGCCACCCTTTAGGATGGGGGACAAAAGGAGGAAAGCGGCAAGGAGTCAGATAAGCTTGGGTTTTTTCCAGAGCAGTAACAAACACATTTGGGGAGTTCCCAGGAACAGAATTTGGGTGTTATAGCCAGCAACCCTGGCAATATGACAGAAAATACTTAGGATACTTCGGCTGACAGGTAGTCAAAGCCTCTACTCAGAAAAGAAGCCATTCTGCTTATTGAATGTGCGGGTACAAGAAGATTGTAGAGATCTGTTTCTCAGCTAAAAGTTTTGTCCTCCCAGCAAGTGCCATGCTTTCTTTGTTGTCAGTCAGCTCTGGGGCAAAACATAGTTACAAGTGACAGATGCATATAGAAGTCTATGTCCAGCCTGCTTTGTTATCTTCTCTGCCATTTCAAGTGCACCTTGGCATCTTCTCAGCCTAAGAGCTACGTTTTCTCTTTGGGGATGTGCATTTTCCTGCCTGTGTCTCATGAATGCTGACTGTTCTTTGGGGTTTGTGTTCTCAGACAGCAGATGTTGAGCTTCCCTCACCTCCTGCAGACTGTACTGCACATCATTCAGGTCGTGGTCAGTTACTTCCTCATGCTGATCTTCATGACGTACAACGGATACCTCTGCATAGCTGTGGCGGCAGGGGCAGGGACGGGCTATTTCTTCTTCAGCTGGAAGAAGGCAGTTGTTGTGGATATCACAGAGCATTGCCATTAACACTGGGTGCTGCCCAGAAGCTCTCCACCCCACTGCTCTCTTGAAGTGCAGCCATCACGAGGACTGGATCATTCCTAAGCTGAAAGAGAATCGATATAAAGAAAATCAACTGGAGTTCACCACAAGTTCCTGGCTGGGGTGTAGGTATGCAAGGAGCTGGGTATGCTGCTTCCCCGTGCTGCAGGCTGGCAGCAGGGTTGACTCTTGAGGGTCCCGTGGTAGCCATTCTTGGCTAGGATTTGCTTTTTTCTTAGATTATGCCGTGATTGAAATTAGTTGGCTGACAGAAATGTAGAAATTATTCTTTAAAAAAAAAAAAAAAGACAAAAAAACCCAGAAAACCAAAAACATTTTATTTTTGAATTGTAAATGCTCATCTGTGAGGGTTTTATGAACAGTAGGTAAAGATCAATGTTGCCAATGGAGCCTACGTGTGCAAATAGCTATGTTAATGTTACTTTTTTTCAGTCCATCAGTAATGCCAGGGGAGGACATGTCCCTGGCATTGTGGCTTTTGGGGCCAATGACACCTTCTGATGCAGAAGGACTCAGCCTCTGAGGAATATTTGGTGCTGCACATCAGACACGCCCAGGGTGTCCTGGCAAGGAAGGACTTTGACATAAGTACGTGACCCGTGTGCTTCAGGGGGTCTAGAGAAGTGTCCTCCAAGCCCATCAGGGTATGATGAGTGTTGTTAATCTTCGGATGCCTCCAGCAGTTTTACTCAGCTTCAGGTGATAATGTTGGGTTTGGCTGCTTTCAGTTCCCAATCATGGAAATACACAGAGTAGATGCAGGATGGTAATTGCTTATTTACAGGGCAAAAAGATTTTAAATAAACCACTGAACCCACTTTTACTTCATGTTGAATTGCACCTGGATGGATATAGTGCTAGACTTTTGGTTTACTGAAACTAGCTCTGTCAATGAGGCTAGAGCTAAGTAATGATTTCATGATACTGAAGGTTAAAATATCTGAAGAGGGCATTCTTTGATTGAGATGAACAAAGTAAAACCACCATGTTCCTGTAAAGGAGGGATTTGGGGAAGAGAAGAAAGAAAAGATAGGACTACAGCAGTCCTTAGTCTCATCTCAGATTAAATTTGGAGCAGATTGGGTGGATTAAAAAGTATTCCTGACCCAGATGATTCCTTTTTGTCTTAATAATTGTGCTGTGACCACATTAGCTTGGAGGTGCAACAGTTATCAGTGCCAGTGGTGGACAAGTGTTGTAGTGCAGTAGAGAACTTCCCATTCAGCGCTGTGAGCTCTACACATTTCACAGGCAAGACAGGCTGTGACACAGGCAAAACCAGCTTACTGCATGCGTGATGCCCAGAACATGCTTTAGGTTTTCTAGGGAGCAGTTTTGCTTTAGCACTTCATTATTAAACTGCTTCTTGTTGTAGGGAGTGTTGAGCAGAGTATGGTGCAAAGCTGGAGCCTTCATTCTACTCAGGATGCCCAATTTGTGCCTGTAACAGGCTGGAAGAGAAGACAGCGAGGTTTTCAGAAGGGCACAAAAAAACAGGCACCATTTCCAGACTGGGACTGATGTCTGGGATGTGCCATGAGGACATGGAATCCGTTTGAGATGAAAGTACCTGGGCACATGCAGTAGCATTTTTTTCTCTGGAGGTGCTACTAGTCACACTGTTAGCAGTAGCTGTGTAAGGAGAGCTGATCTTTGTGATCAGCTTCAAAAGGCAGCAGGAAATCTGTTCCTGCCGCTACCAGGATCTTGAATTCACCACCTAAAGTCAACTGCCCTGGGCTGATGCCAGCTATTTATTTGGACGTCTTGGTTTCTTTGGGCAGTTAATTACAGAATAAAAGGAGATGAGTTAAATGCAGGCTTAGGTTTCTAAAGAGCTTCTTTCTTTAGCAAATTTGTGTCTGGGTGAAAGAGGCAAAGTTATTTTAATGGAAAAAATTCTAGCCACATCCTGATGAGGGACAGGAAAAGCTCTTCCTGTCTGAATTTTGAAGGGAGTTATGTCTGTAACAGACTGCAGAAGGACATACTGATGTCCTCTCTGCATCTGTCATGAAAGTAAAAATCCGCCCTCTAAGCAATCATGCCTCTCTGTGAGAGTGGAAAACAGACCCTTCCAATACCTGTGAGAGCGCTGTGAGGAAATCTTAGTGTTTATAGGAGAAAACTGAAGCAGTTAAGTGCTGGAGATGGTTCTTTCTGTTTTGAAAGCTTTATGCTGCAGGGGCTTGATCCCTGAAGGAGTTCAGAGCTGATGTTGCCAACACTACTCTGATTGGTTTCTCTTCAACGAGCTGGAGTTTTTGCCGTTACAGGGATGTCTGATTATATAGTCACAAGTGGCTTTGCATGATGCCAGTAGTTACTTCATATACCTCGTGCTGTGTCTTTCTCTATAATAGAACCTCTGCTTAGCCTCATCTTCCAGTTTTCCTTGTATTCAGGTGACCAGACCTGAAATCTCTGATTCAAGTGATCAGAGATGGATGACTTGGAGATTAAACAGTAGCTGTGGCTTTTACAGTATGAATTCGGTTCACTTGTTAGCTTTTCTGCCTCATTTTACGTGTAGAATCTGTGCCCTTGAAATTGTTTCCACCCCAAGGATGAATATTTCTGTCTTCACTGGGTCATCTCCTGCCCATGCTCACACAAGAGCAGGCACACAGTGTGCAGAGAGGGAAGTGATGCTGAGCTAGCAGTGCTCTCTGGAGGAGCAGGAACCTGGGCAGAAGTCCCCCAAGTGTCTAGCGAGCACCCCAGTTACCTTCCAGCAGCCTGTAAGAATGATGGTTTGAGTGTTGGGCAGTGCCTGAGTTAGAAATGGGAGCCCCGGCTGGGCTTTGGGGAGAGCTGCACAAGGGAAGGTCTGAAGGGAAGGTGGGTAAGGAGAGAAGATGGAGGGCTGCATCCCCTCTGCTGCTGAGCTCGGTGCTACAGTGAGGCACAGCTGAGAAAGGGACATTTCCAAGCCGTGTCTCCCTGCCAGCTTTGGCCATGCTTTCTTTTGGTTCAATGTTGACAATCCAGAGAAGCCACCTACCTCCCTGTGTCCCAGCCTCCGCCTGGTCCACCAGATGCCATCAGCTGCTGTGTTCTTGGCCCAGGTTACCGTTCGCTTTGCCAGAGTCTGAGCGAAACCTGGCCTCCCTACTGATGACTTCTACTGACTGCTTTTGGTGCGGTCCCAGCCTTTCTGCTGGCTGTATTTAAAGTTGTCCTGATAACACTAAACTCACGTGAAGTAGTGCTTGGAGGGAGGTGAGGACTCAATTCGCTCAAGTCTCTGAATGATTAAAATTCATATGTCGACACACATGTAGCATGCTTGGAACATGATGTCCCGTGTCTGTCTTTGTACCCTGACGTTTAGCCTCCACATGCTATGCCTTTGAATGAAGTGCACAAAGTATCTGGGCTGTCTTCGTTGGCTGGCTTTTGTTGTTTTCCTTTGAGTGCCTTTTCAGTTTGGAGCCAGTCCCACCAAATCCAGCAGGATTTCTAGTTTTGTTTACAGTGGACTGTCATTTTTGGTTTTACTTATGCTCTTTGTGGAGGTAGCTTGTCTAGTATTACTGTGAATATCAAGAATCTCCTGTATGTAATTAACCAATAAAATCAATTTCATTTTACTGTGGTGGGTGTGGGGTTTTGAAATGATCCTCAAAGCAGGCTGCAGCTGAAGTGGAGGCTGGCAACTCTTTCTGCAGCACTCACAACGTGATGCCAAGAGCGAGTGCTCGCTTTTATTAGCAAAAGGCCCTGCAGCCAGGCAACTCCAGCCTGGCCTTCCCTCGCCCCTTTTCTCTGGCAGGACTCTTTGGTGCCTGCTGTGACGGCGCACGTGAGTGGCAGGGGCTTCAGGTGATCAGGGATGGGGGTGAGGAGCTGCATCCTCTGGGCCTGCCCCAAGCGCGAGCAACAACTGCTGGAACAGGAGTGTGGGAAGGCATTCTGTTTGAGTCGCCGTTTGCTTCAGTCCAGTTACACTTTGCAGAGTGGGGGGAAAGCCAAGATGGAATTCCCATCCATGAGGAATGGGTGCCTCCCACATCTGCTGGAGGAGTCAAAGGACAGGAGTTTCAGGGAGCTGTAACAGTGAGCCCCCTTGGCGCGTGGAAGGTGTCTGTGTACACCAAGGAAGACCAGTCTCTCAGCAGAGTTTTACTCTAGATCATATTCATCATAGATCAAGAGAAGTGAGGGGCTGGCTTGGGTTTTCTTCCCCTGTGCAACCACAGGATGTCTGGAACCTGCTCTGGTGGTTCCCTGTCAGACCTGGGGCACACTGGGAATGCCCGAGTGGCAGAGCAATCCCTGGTAATTTTATGTGGTATTAGAGACTGGAAAAGCAGCCCTGCTCTAGGCCAAGCTGTGGCTCACTCCCATTTGAAAAGTTTTAAGTTTTGTACATTTTCCCAGCCTGACCTGAGATTTGATGCACCCACAATACCTGAAACATGAATTTAACAAGTCCAGTTTGGAGCACTGCTTAAGACACCGAAAAAATAGAAGTGGTTGCTGTGCTGAAAGATCGTAGAGAACAGTCCCAGCCCAGAGCAGAGCGAGCCTCTGGCCCCAGGGCTGCTGGCACCCTGCTCTGCCTCCTACCCCAGGCTGGAGGGAGCAGAGTTGCTTAAACACCAACAAGCTGCTTCAGTTTTTATAACTTGCTTCCTTCGGCCGCCTCACTGCATGCTAACCCCTCCTTTTTGGGGCTCTGCATTACCGCAGCTTTCAGTGGTGTGCCTGGCCAGCTGGTGGTGGTATGGATCGCTGCTGCAAATCCAGGTATGTGCTGGTTAGTCCACCAGAAATCAGTCTGCCTTTCTGCTCTTTATATGATGCCACCTGTAAGGAAATCCTCGCAGACCTTCAATCCAAGCAACAAACATCGCCAGCAACTACCTGAAACTCCATCACGGGGAGGCAAATCGGTCCAGCTGGGCTGATGTGCTCCCCAGGGCTGAACGGAAGTGTAAAGGAAAAACTGCTTAATCAGAAAATAGGGGATATTGTTTCACCACCACGTGCCCAGTGTGCTCTACTGCACCCACGTTTGCGACCGTTCCCTGCTGAGGGCCCAACCCACAGCCCAGCTGTGACACTGAGGGAGAAGCAGCTGTACGGCCATCTCTGGGAAATGGTTGGGGCTCGGGGATTTTAACAGACCTGGGGGCTGCTTTCCCAGCCTTCTCAGGAAAGGGGAGAGCGGCGTCCAGAAGCATCGCCTGCTGCACCCAGAGCTGCCGCCTTTATTCATACGGGCCTGCGAAACGCTAATGAGAGGCTCCCCAGTACCTTCTCCTTAGCAGGGTCACCACCTTGGAGGGCGAAAGGTTTAAATGAACACATTCACCGTCTCCATTTTTAACATTACTAAATCAAAAGATTCCCACAGGATCCTTCCGCAGAGGCAGTGTTTTACCTCCTCGCTGTATTTTTTATTTCCTCGCTGTATCGGGGTGTGCACAGGCGAAGGAAACACCGGCAGGCTGGCTGTTTCCATCCCTGCCTGCGTGGTCTCCCCAGCCATTTAAAGCAGTTCATGTGGCTTTTTTTTTATTTTATTAAAAAAAGACGTATTTAATCAAACAAGACACTTGGCCAAGGGGCATTAACGGGCGTGTTAACCAGACCTACTTAAAAAAACATCTAACAAATGAAAAGAGCAAAGCGGAGGGATGGCGAGGCCTGACCCAACGGCTCCGGCCCCCCCGCGGCTGCCGGGACCCCCCCGCCGCTAGAACTCGAAGGTGCCGAAGTGGGCGGCGCGGCCGCCGGCCTTGGGCTGCGGCTTGTAGCCGATGCGGTCATTGATGATCTGCTCCCGGCTCTTGTGCTCGGCGCCCAGCGCGATGCCCGCCGCCTCCTCGCCGGCCGCCGCCACCTCCGCGTCCTCCC
>JAVJGI010000065.1:8827427-8845447 GCA_035590275.1 Ibycter americanus | reverse complement strand
GGGAGCGGTACCGGTACCCACCCGCGGGCCCGCGGGAGCGGGGACAGGGACAGGCCGCGGGGCGGCCCGGGGGCTCGCGTTTGCTTTTGGGTGTGGGGCTCGCCGTGGCGGGGAGAACCCCGGTGTGGGGAGAACCCCGGTGTAGGGAGGCCCCCCCCTCCCCGCCGCCGGTGACACCGGAGCCATTCGAAGGGCCGCGACCGCAGCGATTACATGTTTTCATGCGTTTATTACAGAATCCTTTAGTTTTTTTCTTGGAAATGTTTTGTAACGCTCCGCTCCTGAGAGGAGGGAGCTGCTCACCTTTCATCTTCCGCTGCTTCCTGGTAAAGGGCACCGAGAGCTGCTGGTCCGCGTTGCTCGTGCCTTTGCTGGGGTTTGTCCTGCAAGATTAGGAAAAGCTTGGTGTTCTAAAGTTTTCTTAAACAATAAACTCCCCCCCAGCCTTAAGAGTGAGGTCTAAGCAGATAATAACCAGAAGGTAATTCAGTCTAATTTATGCAAATTGTTTAACGTGGCATTTTACTTTTGATCTTTGTGCTTGGGACAATAGTCCAAAACTACCACCTCGAATACAACCTCAGAGACCCTTAATGATGTACGTACTGACTTTCCCTAGCAGAGCAGTGCTGTCGTGCACAGCCAGGCTGTTTGTTGTCTTTATTTTTTGCCAAAACACACTTAAAATTCTGCCTTTACCTTCCAGGCTGCAAAGAGCAAGCCCGCAGAAGAGAGCGATGCTCCTCCACCCAAGAGAGCCCCCATCTTTTATGGCAGTTTGGAAGAGAAGGAAAGGGAGCGTCTGGCGAAAGGGGAATCGGGGCTGCTGGGAAAAGAAGGGATGAAAGCTGCGATCGAGGCTGGCAACATCAACATAAGCAGCGGTGAGAATGTTTAACCACCTTTTTATTTTCCTCCCTCCTTCTGGAATATGACACTTTCAAAAGTCTCTGATCAACTTCTGAGTATAGTCTAAAATGAAAACCATGAGACCATTGCCTGGATGGTTGGCTCTTTGTTTGGATCTTGTTGTTTGAGAGGGATCTTTCATCCAACTGTTGTTTTCAATCCGAGAATTTCATTTTTTTGTTCAGGTGAGGTCTTTGATCTCGAAGACCACATGAGCGAGCGGCAGGCAGAAGTTCTGGCTGAGTTTGAGCGCAGGAAGAGAGCCCGGCAGATCAACGTCTCCACTGATGACTCTGAAGTGAAGGCCTGTTTGCGAGCACTTGGGGAGCCCATCACGCTCTTTGGAGAAGGTCCTGCAGAAAGGAGGGAGAGGTGCTGTGTCTGCCCTGAGTGTTGCAAACAGGGTCTCAGTTTATCAAATTCCTGACATTTTCTGTGTAGCTGGGGTGCAGCGAGTGCCTCCAGTCAGTAACGCTTCATTGCAATGCAGCAAGAAAGAACGGCAGACAATGATTATTTGTCAGGTTAGCTGAGAATTCACGGAGTGAATACAACTTCATGTGTTTCTTTCCAGATTAAGAAATATCCTTTCGGTGGTTGGCACAGATGCATTAAAAAAGACAAGGAAAGATGACGACAGGTCTAAAAAATCCAGAGAAGAGGTAATGGTCTCTCTTGTTCTCTCAGTGCTGAGGGAGATGCATATGATACCCTTTGAGATTCCTTTGACAGTCTCTACTATGTCCAGGACTCTTGGTTTTGTTCAGTCTGTGGGTTCTCATGCCATCCCTTCATGCTGCTTCTGTGTTGCCCATGTTAGCAGAACTGTGGCAATGTTTTATCTAAATCAGGAGCATTAACTCTAGCTTGTACTTGCTGGCCAAATTCCGTGCTGCATATGGCATATAGAACAGATCAGATGTTTGTTCCTTAGTATAGCGAGTCCTTTATTGTTGTTTGTCTTCATACTTGGAAAGAAAATAATATGTTCCTGCTGTTGCATGTTTCTGCCTTTGATTCTTCTTTCTTTCTGCTTCTCCTGTCTCTTTTCTCACTCCATTTTTTCCTTAGTATTTTTTGAGGTTGCTGTTAGAAATAAGGACAACTTCTGCAGCTCTGGGCTTTCTTTTTACTGGGTGATGTGTAGGCAAGGAGGAAGCTGTACATCATTAAGTAAAAATGAGTTAGTGTTCATTTGGAATATTCTTAAGTGAAACAGCAGCACCTCAGGATCTGATTTATAGGGCTGAGCGTTTGACTTGAGTCTCTTAATCCCCTTTTCTAGGGCTTATAGTTATGCAAAATGCCCTTAAAAAGAGGTCTTAACACAGCAAGATTTAAGAGTAGATGCTGTGGTGGCACTTAATGTACTAAGAGGAGGTCGTCTAAGGTAGCTGAATGGAAGAGCAGTATCATCTTAGCTTTTTCTTCAGTTTTGTTCTTTTTGTTACAGTATCAGCAAACCTGGTACCACGAAGGACCACGCAGTCTGAAAACAGCGAGGCTGTGGCTTGCTAACTACTCGCTGCCCAGGTGAGATAAAAGAGCACAAATGAAGGAGGGAGATGCAGCCTTTTGTAAAATCTAGCTGCTAATCCTACTGTGGGTAGTGCAGGATATTTGAGGTCAAAGGAATAGGGAACATACACTGGTAGGCAAGTCCAGTAAGCTTAGAGCTGGAGTTCTCAGTGACTGACTCGAGCATTAGCCCAGTTTGGGGGAAGAAGAGGGAAAGGCCTGTTTCCAGCAGCAGGGTGAGGAAAATGTAGGGGCTTGTTACTTCACCTTTTGTCTTCACAGGGCAGTGAAGCGGCTAGAAGAAGCCCGGCTGCTCAAAGAGATTCCAGAGGCAACCAGGACATCACAGAGACAGGAGCTACACAAATCCCTGCGAGTAGGTGCGGCAGCTGCTCAGCTGCTGTTTTTACAACTTCTTGCTGATCTTCCAAAGAGATCAGAAAGAGATCAGCTGCCTGGAGGCGCTGTCGGGAGATGTGTGTAGTTTTCTGCACTATCTTCTGTTGGAAAGCTCTGCTTTTTCTCTCTTTCCCTGTGGTATGCATAAAGCATGTTCTAACTCTTTCTTCAAGTGATTCAGAGAGATGCACTTGAGTTGTCCCTTTGCCTGGCAGAGGGACGAAGAGACATCCCTGCATTACCTTGCCGCTTGCCTGTGAAGCTAAAGGAATTTATTCCTGGTCTTCTCACAGGTTTAGCTGGCTAGGAAGGGACTGCTAACTTTCCTTTTCCTGTACGGTCATCACTGGGAAATAATAACCAACGCGGTAACGCAAAACATGTTTTAGATGACTCTGAGACACCCTTTTCGAGCATATTAAGTCAGATTCCCAGCTTAACAGAGAGGCTCAAGCACACAGTGTGGTGCCACTCTAATCCTGTTTACACCCAGAGGCATTAGCTGCCAGAGGATTTGCTTCTCCCCTAAGCGCACCACACTGCCTGCCCTAGTCTGTCCAGTTGCGTTTGTTGGATGGATTGTAGAAAGAGGCTAAAACTACAGCAAGTTCTCTGTTAAAGCCAGAGTCACAAAGCAGGCCTGCAGCGTTATTGGTGGCGTGTACTGTGGGTGGCACATGGAATGCTGAGCTGTGCCGCAGGGCTGCGCTAGCTTACGTTGGTCAGGCTGGCTCTGTGGCCTTCCTGCTGGGAGCTGGAGTGGCCCCGAGGCAGCTCCTCCCTTTGGAAGTGACTTTCCAAAGGCCTCTGCCTCCACCTGTGTACATTTGTCTCCTTCACCTCAGTCTTTGGCTGGGGCTTTCTCTAGTTCGTTTGTACTTCAGTTGTTTTCTTTCTGTTTGGTTACAGTCCTTGAATAACTTCTGCAGTCAGATTGGAGATGATCGCCCGCTGTCCTACTGCCACTTCAGCCCCAATTCCAAACTCCTCGCTACTGCCTGTTGGTAAGTTTTCTTTCACAGCACTTGCTTTAGGGGCTGGGAGAGCACAGCAGGAGTGAAGAAGGGGGATGTTATTGGAGGCTTGTGAATCGTGAGAGTTCAGAAATGCTTTTTCTTCCTACTCTGAACTCTCTTCGCTTTGTTTTAGAGCTTAGCTGAGGTTTCAGGCTTGAGTCCATTAGTTCCCATGGCTAGTTGCCCAAAGTGTACTGGTATTTTAGCTACTCCAGAACCCCCCAGGGTGGTTTTGCAGCTCTGATTGATCTGTTCTTTGACGTTCCTGTCTATGCTGACATCTGTTTCTTGTCTTCAACAGGAGTGGATTGTGCAAGCTCTGGTCTGTGCCTGACTGCAACCTTGTTCACACCTTACGAGGTAGAGAAGAGCGACTTTCACTGAGACTCTTTGCTTAGTTCTTTTGTTCCTCTCTGGGTTGAGTTCCCAGACCTGAACTACTCTGTGACTCAAAGTGTAGTATTCTTTGGGCAGACTTTATTTTAATGAGAGTGTTGCTTAGGCTTGTGGAGCATGGGCACGTGTCAGATAATCAAGAGGAACTCCTGGCTTTTCTCTTAGAGCCAAGACCCGAGTTTGCCGTTTCTGTTTCTGAATGGTGGTTTGTTTTGTTTCAAAACCTGGTTTGAGTTATTTTGAGCCAAATACCAGCATTTTTGGCCAGGTCACTTAACAGCAGTAAGGTTCTTTGAACAGTGGTCACAGTTTTTGTCCTCACATTTGTATTTAGTCAATCTCTTGATTTATATATTAAATTTTCACTACATTTTGAGGATTACAAACCTTGGTGTTTGATACTTCTTAAGTGGATGCTACTGGAATTGCAGCTTAGCTGTTCGCAAGGCCGATGTGTCTGGCAGTTATAATGCAACTTCACCCGATGTGGGAGGATGCAGTGAAAGTGTTCACTGGTACCTGACTAATTAGTAACAAAGAAATGCTGCTGTTCTGAAGAACTGGCCAAGAGCATGTGGCAGATGATGAATTCTAATTTTCCTTTCTCTTAAGGACACAACACCAACGTAGGAGCAATAGTCTTCCATCCCAAAGCCACTGTTTCCCTAGACAAGAAGGATGTTAACCTGGCCTCGTGTGCGGCTGATGGTTCTGTCAAACTCTGGAGCCTTGAAAGGTCAGGATGATACCAGACATGCACAGCTGCAGCATTGTTGTGGGGTTTATTTTGTGTTACTAAACATTGGACATTTACCGTCCTCCTGCAAATATAACCTTTTCTTGTAGTTATACCAGTGCAATTCCTGGCCTCAGTATGTGCCACCTTCTTCAGCAGGAAAAGAGATCACCCTGATTAGGGGAATCAAGGTGAGGGGAAATTATCTGAAAAGAATCAAGTCATAATTGCTGCTGGGCATTGGTAAACTGCTTTGCGTGATGGATGGAAGAGCTGGAGATTGTTTCATTCTAACCTTTCATTTAGGAGGAAATTTCCCTTCTTGGGTATTAAGAAATGAATTTTTGAGTTATTGGAAAGCACCAGTATTGTGAGGTGGACTAACCAAACACATGACTGTGCACAAAAGCTTCAGCCTGTAATTAAAACAAGTGGCTCTATCACTGCACAGGGTAGCTCTGGAACATGCACAGCATCTATCTCAAGCCTGTAAAGAAGGGAACGGTGTAGATACCAAGCATCAGCTGTGTTTGAAAAGTAAAACCCTGCAGTGCACCTCAGGAAGAGGCAGGCGGCTGTCAGATCCTCAGTTGTTCATCCGTAGCTGAAAGTCCCTGTTCCTAATTGCAGAAGCATACCTGTGCAAAGGGACAGGTTGTTTACTAGTCTTACATGACCATGTCTCTTTAGTTAGCCTGCTGGAAAAACTAAATGCTGTTCAGGCCGCCTGCTGAAGGCTGCTGACCTACTGCCTGTAATTCTGGGAGAATAAATATTCACTCCATCTTGCCTCCCCGCAGTTTTTCAGAATAGCAGGATTTGCGGTAGTTCAGGATGTGTTCTGTGTAGTCATAGAAAAAAAAACTCCCTGCAATTCAGGTAGTCCACATTTTGTTTCTGCACTTTCAAAGTGCTAATGACAAGGGCCTTGTTAGTTTTCAGGGATAACAGTTATCCCAGGAGAACATTATAACCAACATGAGTGTGGATAAAGGGGTTTCACTTAAAGCTTTAGCTGTGTGAACAAAAGGCGGAATTTGGAGTCATTAGTTAAAACTCTGATGTTCCTGTCTGGCTGGCGTTTAATTAGCAGATCTTCTGTTGTGATCATAATGTTTGCAGAGGCCTTGCTAGAGCCAGCCACCTCTGACCAGTGTCTAATGATTTTTGTTTCTGTTTTTCAGTGATGAACCAGTGGCAGATATTGAAGGACACAGCATGAGAGTGGCACGTGTGATGTGGCACCCGTCTGGGAGGTTCCTGGGTACTACCTGGTATGGAGATTTGGTTGTTTGCTTTCAGACATTACCATTAGCTGTCTAGCTGGTAGCCCAGTGACTACCATTGCTTGTCCACAGAGGAGCCCAGCACAGGCAAGGGTTTGCCATCCTTGACAACAGCTGGACTGTTGTCTGCCCCTCACGTGAGACCCTGTTGGTCTCCAGCTGGAAATAAAATGCCCACAGAGTTAGTGAAATATCCTGTTACTCGGAGATATGTGTAGTTGGACAAACACTTTGTTTTTACAGCTACGATCACTCGTGGCGCTTGTGGGACCTGGAAGCTCAGGAAGAGATTCTCCATCAGGAGGGGCACAGCAAAGGGGTCTATGACATTGCCTTTCACACGGATGGGTCTCTCGCTGGGACTGGGTGAGTGCCCTTTGTGTCAGGACTGGGTGTGAAATATTATCAAGGTTTTGTTGCTGGCTGATGCAGAGTGCCCCAGCGATTTCTGCTGGTGAGGCTGAGCCTACTCTGGCAGTTGCTGCAGTCTCTGATGGGCACATGCTCGGGTTCTCCCTTCCTAGTGGACTGGATGCTTTTGGCCGGGTGTGGGACTTGCGCACGGGACGCTGTATCATGTTTCTAGAAGGCCACCTGAAGGAGATCTACGGGGTTAACTTCTCCCCAAATGGGTAAGAAAGGCGCTTGCATGGTTTATGTGGGAGCTCTGAACACAAACCCAGCTCCCAACAACATGTTCTTCCTCCATCCTTTGGCAGATACCATGTTGCAACTGGCAGCGGTGACAATACCTGCAAGGTATGGGACCTCCGCCAGAGGAAGTGCATCTACACCATTCCTGCCCATCAGAACCTGGTGACTGGAGTGAAATTTGAACGTAAGTACCTCCTGGCTGATGTTCCGTATCCCTGCCTCTCCCGAGTTGAGGTGGTAGGGGATGGGGGCAACTCAAAAACATATCTTCAGGTCAGGAAGGCCTGTACTGGTTAGCAGAAAAGATTTGCCGTGGTTTTATTTGCAAATCTCACTTTTCCCTTTTTCTCATCCTCTACTGCAGCCAATCACGGTAACTTCCTGCTCACAGGCGCTTACGACAACACTGCAAAGATCTGGACTCACCCCGGCTGGTCCCCTTTGAAAACGCTGGCTGGTCACGAGGGGAAGGTGATGGGACTGGATATCTCCCTCGACGGCCAGCTGATAGCGACCTGCTCCTATGACAGAACTTTCAAGCTGTGGACGGCGGAGTAGCTCAGAGGTGCTGCTTATGAACTGAAATGGAGACGTTAATGGCTTTCAACTAAGACTTGCTTTTTTTATATTAAAGGGAAAAAAGAAATCTGCGATTGCAACATGCATTACAATAGCTGTAGTCACTGGTTGGTCTTGGGTTGAGGTATTTTTGAAGCGCTTCTGTTTCCCAGGGCTTGGTTGGAGTCAAATCTTGGGTGATGTTTTTCCACTTTTTAGGACTTTGGTTTTATACCTCAGATAGTGCTTTGTGCTATAACTTGGAGACAGTCCATCGGCTTCCACCCTCCCCTCCAAGTCAGGCTCACAGGCTTTCTCCAGTCTGTTCTGATCATTTGTAGGTAGCCATTCAACCCCTCAGGTATGATGTGTTATTCAGCCTCTGTTAATACCTTTCATTTTCCAGGAGCCTTTGGTAGGAGTCTGTGTTTTCAAACTTGAGTTGCATGTATAGAAAGAAAAACTAGCTGTCAGGAGTTAGAGCAATATGGTACCCCGCTTCCCCTGCGTCTGCAAAGGCAGCCTCTG
Source organism: Ibycter americanus (assembly GCA_035590275.1). Lineage (NCBI taxonomy): Eukaryota > Metazoa > Chordata > Aves > Falconiformes > Falconidae > Ibycter > Ibycter americanus. The sequence continues at coordinate 8,837,447 of JAVJGI010000065.1, read as the reverse complement.
CGTGTGGAGGTCTGCATCCCGTCTGTATTCATTCACAGTAGGTGTTAAAGGTCAGGGAGATTTTTCTTTTCTGTGTACCATCTCCTGTTCTATCTCCTTGAGCCATCTCATGAACTGGGCATTTCAAATCCATGTAGGCATCTCCTGTTTTTTTGCTGTGTCTTACCTGAGATGATACAAAGGTACCTATTTCAGTGTAGGACTGTCTTGTTCTAACTTCGCTGTGGGGAGCTTTCTTGTTTGTTGTTTATTCTTTAAACTGAGGTTCTGCAAGTGTGTTCTAGAAAATGAAAATATGTTTTGAATGTGCACCCTAGCCTCTGGGTCTGACTAAGGAACAGAGAAATTACAGGTGCTTCACAACACACAGTTTTATTCCTGTCTGCTATTGTAAATAACCTTCAGGAGGAAAGAGAAGAGCAATTCATCTCCCTGTTGTCAGCTGGAGAGCAGCCATCTGTGTTGGGAACATGAACACAGTTCTGTTCTCAGCACTTGCAGTGCAGTTGGAGATTGTGTTTTAAGAAGCAAACAAACCCGCTCACAAGTGACTTTTCTTCTAGCAGAGTGTTGTGGGCTCTCTCTTCCTGTCAAAGTAGTATGGTGGCATCTACCACGTGCTGTATGCCAGCTCTTATTTACTCCCAGGGAAAATACTATGGGATGAGAGGCCAGCAACTAGCACAGAAAAATATTTAATTGCAGTCTCCTCTTGTACAAGCCTAGATACCTGGCTATGTGTGCTTGAGCTGGTTCTTCAGTGTCTCCAAGTATCAGCTAAAGGGACTGTCTGAGCCTGGCAGCTTTGCAGGGGGCTCCCAGCCGCACAGCCAGGATGAGCCCCGCCAGGGTGTTCCTCATCAGGCTGCCATTCAGGGGACAGTCCCGGCTCAGCAGACTCCCACCTTTCTACCTGGCTTAGGGTGAAATTTCAGACACCAGTGAATGTTCTCCTGTGTTTACACTCACGTTGCTGTTGGGGCGTAAATCCCAGTGCAGGGTGTTCAGCTCCACTCAACTGGAGTGAGAGGAAGGAGGCTGAGCGTTCTCTGTCCCATGCCTTGGCATGCCTCAGTGCTGCCCCTTGGCTCCTCACACCTCATCTGCTCCTCCCTCAGCCCCCATCGCATGCAGCTAGCCTCCCTGGAGGTGCTGTAAATAAAATGCAGAAGGCTCACTCGGAGGCAAGAACTTGGCCTGAACGTGTCCGTGATGCGGCTTTTCTTCTAGACAGCTCTAGTTCTTTCCCCACACCCACAAACTGAAACCAGTAAATCCCCCTGTGGCTGCCCCACTGATCACACATCGCTGCGCTACATGTGAACGCTCTCCTGGTGCTGGCAGTGGGAGTCGCCTCCCCTCGCAGGGCAATCTCTGCCAGAAAGGTCACTACGGTCAAAACGCTGCCACCTCCTCCAGTGCCGGGTCTGCACCGTCGCTCATCCGGAGTACGTGAATTCCTGAGTGAAAACTGGCGCAGAGCAGTGTGGAGCTGTCACAGACGGCCAGCGAGGCCAGTGGTCCCGATCCCTCGAGGCACAAGGTGGCCAGGCAGGCTGAGGAGGGAAGGGAGGAGTCACTCGGGACTCTTGGTTTGCCAAGATGAGACATGACCACACCAAGCTCCCACCGCCTGGCTCTGCCCACACACGTCCATCTGCTCGCCTGAGGCAGGTGAGCTGCACCCCTCGCTGTCCCGGGTCCCCACATCCAAAGGCATCGGCACATGCCCTCTGGAAGAGAGACCCTCCACCCCTGTAAGCACCACGGGGGATCTGTGCGTTGCCCAGGCGGGCAGTGGCCAGCTCACAGGGATTCAGGCTGAGGTCAGGCTCTGCCCTTTCCCTGGAGATGAAGCAGGGATGGATGGACAGACCAACCCCACTGGGCAGAGCTGCAGGTCTTGCATGGAGGCATTCCCAACGTGCCTTTTTCTCCCAAATTGCTTATGGTCCAGAAATTTTTTTCCTAAGGGCTGTACTACACTCAACATGCAGTTTTGATAAGCCTCCGAAAGGGAAAGAGAAATAAGGCTCACAATGTCCATCGGCCCTTCTGTTTGTGTCTCTTACTAAACAAATCCTGAGGCAGCACTTGTGCAGAGACCCCAGCCCCACGCTGAGCTGCCAACAGCTTCATTTGGCACGGGCATTCAGGCAACCACCTCTCATGGTGACTTGCACCCTTCCAGGAGCAGCTGAATTAAGGCTGACCGCTGCGGTCGTCACCCAGTTGTGGAGGCAACAGGATCAAAACAAAGCTGCTGCCAACCCCGGGGCCACCTCGGCATGCGCGGGCACCAGGGTGAGAGAAGAGGTAAGTGAAACGGAAGGTGAGAGCTTTTCTGCAGGAGATCACCAGGTTTCTATTTTCACCCTATGGTAAATAAGTGCATTTGGAGAGGTGCTTAGCCACGGGGAGCGTCTAATGCCGATGACTTTACTGCATTTGGTGCGTGCCTGTGAACCTGAACAGCTTCCCTGCCTTCTGTGCAAGGTGTTACTAACAAGCCTGCTGCTACGGCAAGGCTTGGCAGGTTCACAGCCCTTGTGTCCAGCTCAGGTGAGGACTCTGCCCTCACGAAGCCCTCCAGCAAGCAGAGCTAACCCCCAAACGTCCGTGATTCCCCTTCAAGGGGATGACCAAAGGCAGGGCAGCTGCTCACCAGCCCTCTGTCCTCCAGCACAACTATTCTTTACAACTTTCCACTCGTATCTGTGGAAAGCCCTGGAGTTCCCCTGTTCTTTTTTATTTTTATTATTTGTCCTGTCTTCGCTGAACTTGGATGTATCTTTAAAAGCGATCTCGTCGCTGCTTCCTTTTAGTTTAGGAAGGACACCTGTCATCTCCGACATTATGCACCCAAACAGCCTCTGTCGCTGGAGGGCAAGCAGAAGCCCCTGAGTTTGCTCTGGGGTGTTTCTCCACCCAGCCCTGCAGCTGGATTAGAGTAAACCCCAGCAATTTCAGGCTTCATCGTGCCCATCACCACTGGGAGACAGAAGCAAAGGAAACGGTTAGCCCAGAGTGAGATGCATGGAGTGGGCAGGACCCTCCCCTACCTCCAGTGTCTCGGTCCCAGACCTTCACTGTGCTGTCGTAGGAGGACGTGGCAACGCTGGGGGTGACAGCTGGGCCCCGTGGAAGGAAGACGCACGAGGTCGTGGTCTGTAAGTGCCCTTTGTACTCGCACACTCGGTTTCTTGTCTGCCGTAGGTCCCACAGCTGCAAGGCAACAGGCAGAGGTTCGAGCTCAGGCTCTGTTACTGTCACTTGCCAACACGGAACTCTTTTACAAAGAGAGGAAGATTGTTTTGGATAAACAGCTCCTTGCCCATCCCCAGAGTATGATGCCTACTGCCTTTGTCCCCTGCTCATGCTCCCAGTCCTGGAGAACTTCAAACCCCAAGGGATTTTCACCATCGGTGACTATTTGAGCATATGCCCACACCCATTAGAGCTGATGGGCTAAGACTGCCGGGCAGATAGCCGCATCTCCAGCCTGCTCCCGCCCTCAGCCCTGCTCTCCCTGGGTGGGATGGTCTCATCCTCTTGATGCTCACACACAGGGCTGAGAACCTGCAGGGCTGAATCCCTGGTTTGGAAACACCTCGAGCAAAGGGTCCCTTACAAGCTTTCTGCAAGAGCCTCGTGCTCCTCGATGCCATTACTGAAACAAAACCCCAGGCCTTTAATCAGGAAGAATATCAGCTTGGATGTTCTCTGAGCAGAAGGCTTACCGAAGGGACGGGCAGGAAGGCACTAAGCTCCAGCCCCAGCTGGTGACACCAGCATAAGGACAGTGGGAGCAAGCAGATCCTTGGAGCACTGATCTTGCTGCCCTCTGCTGTATCCCATGGACGTGAGAGAAAAAAAACCAGAAAAAGCAGGACTCGGTGCCCAGCAAACTCACGGTGGCCTCACCGCCCTCGCCAGCGGAGCCGCTGCTGCTGCTGAGGCAGTACCGCCCGTCCTGGCTGGCATCGCAGCACGTCTGAATGTGCCGCTTGGCTGGGAACGTGTGTGCCACCTGCAGCTCCCGGCTGTCCCAGATCCTGGAAGGAACAGGAGGGAGACTCTGATGCATCATTGCCACCACAGGCTTCCTTCCGTGCCCCCCCGCACACCCTCGCTGTGCCCTCGCGCTTTGCCCTTGCTGCCGTGCCCCACGGGGCAGTCCCCATCCCTCCTCCCAGCGAGCCGAACTCCCAGAGCTCTGGCTGCATCCTTGCATTTATCTGTTCTGGATCAATCCCCAGCCAGAGCAGCTGTGCTGAGCTTTCTTTTTTTTTATTTTTTATATTTTTATTTTTATATTATTTATATATATTTATAAATTCTCCTTTCTACCCACAGTTGCCACCCCGTGCTGCTTACAGCCACGGATGTCCCCATGCCACCCTCCCCTGGCAAGAGGCACCGCTCCAAGACCCAGGTGAGCTGGAAGGTGGCTACTAGCCACCCGGGCAGGGCATGGGAGACCAGGTGGTCATGACAACCAGAGAGACAGTCCCTTGTGCGCTGGCATCCCCCATAACCCCCACGTGCCCCAGGCTGTAACTTCCTTCTCTGTGGCCACACGTAGAATTTACCTGATCGTTTTATCCTCTGAGGTCTGGATGACATAAGGCTCCCCAGGAACCCAGCACAGATGTGTGACCTGCGGAGAGGGAAGGATGAGCAGGAGCCCACCCCTGCGTGCAGCCCGGGCTGGCGTCCGCCTGTAGGTACGCAGCCAGCGAGCTCCCACCCTCTTCTTCCTCATGCTGGGTTATGTGCAGGAAACCTTGGATGAAGTTTTTTTCTACTTCCCACCAATGTTGCCCCCCTAACAGGTTATTTTATATGTATTAATTAGATATATATAGATATTTATATATTATTGGGGTTATTTGCAGGCAGGGATGTGCCAACAGCTCAACAGGACACAGAGCCGTGGTATGTGGCACAGGCACCAGAAGATGGTACCCACAGCAGCTCTGCTGCTGGGCTGGAACAGAAGGGAATGCAGCCCCCACGGCACGATGTGCTCCCTAACAGCTCTCGGAGCATTAATAAACTTCCGTACATCTCTTGGTATCTTTGTGCTCCTGGATTTGTTGTTACTTGGAGAACGGAGTAACCAGCCTTGAGCTTTGGTCTCCCCAGGTGCACAGGCAACCCGTGCAGTGCCTCAGGGGCTTCTTGCAGCAGCAAGCTCAGAGCAAATTCACTCGACGTGGCTTCGTGTGCCAAATAACCGAGCAGGCAGCCAGGTACCACAACAGGATGCAAGGAACCAGCAGCTCCTACCAGATTCCTAGAGATAGCAGCTCTGCCCAGACGCTCTCCGGTCTCCGTGTCCCACTTGCACACAGTGTTGTCTCGTGAACCTGAGCACAGCTGGGAGGCATCTGCAACCACAAGTTGACATTAAAAAAAAGTCAAGAAAAGTTGTCCGTAAATCCCTGGGCAATGGGAGCGTCTTGTCCCTCACCTGGGCTCACGGCCAGTCCAGTAACAACCAGGTCATGTCCCAGGAAGCGCTGGCTTGGCCCGGAGGTCCCGTGAAGCTCCCACATCATCACTGTCTTGTCCCGCGATGCACTGAAGAGTCTGTCTGAGTCAGGGGCAGAGGTGACCTGCCAAGGACAAGATGGGAGAAGCCAGTTTAGTCGCTCCGTCATTCCCAGTTCCCCAGTCCCTGGCAGATACCCGTACTGGACACCCCACCATGCTCCATCGCTCACCTTGGTGACCTCCCGCTCGTGCCCGACGAACCGCCGCAGCGCAGCCCCGGATCTCCAGCTGCAAACGGCCACGGTCTGCGGAGCAGCAGGGAGAGGCATCAGCAGGGGCAGCAGCAGAGCAGGTGAAGGAGGATTACGCACCTTCTTGGTTATGTTACACTGAGATCCGTGCGCAGCCCAGGCTTGGAGAGGGAACGGGTTCTTCTGGTTTTGAGCTCCTACAGCATATGCAGCTGCCTTTAGAGCTCGTCCTTTGCCAGGTAACGTGATCCAGTGATTCCAAGCCTGGGTGAGAGCATTTGATGTGATCTGAGCTCAGGAGAGGTTATAAAATTTGATTCAATGTGCTTCAGTTCGTGCTCTCGCTCTGAGCTCATCTTTTCTTTCCAAATCTCGGAACTGACAAAAGTGTTACCATTGATGGAAATGTTTAAAGCTCATGTTTAAACCTTATTTTCCGAACCTGTCAATACATTTTCGTGACTGTGTTTTGCGCCCGGTGGCAGGGGGTAGCTCACCTTATCCCGTCCTCCTGACACACACAGGTCTGGTTTGAGAGCAGCCACAGAAGCGACAGCATCGGTGTGCGCGGCGCCGTGCTGCCCGACGGCTCGAACAGGTCCCGTCTCTTCCGCGGAGCCATCGGCCCTGCAGCAGGCAGAGAGACAGTGGCGGGGGCTGCAGGGAGCTTCAGAGCAAAGGCAGGGCGCCGGTCCCCAGCGACAGAGGGGTCTGGGAGATGGCACCGCCGGCTGCGCTGGGGAGCGACAACGTCTGCCTTTGGAAAGCCAGGGAGAAGCTGTGAATGGACAAATGCTCCTGGACTAGGTGAGATGGAGTAGGTCTATTCCATCTCTAGAGCTGCTAAATATTTCAGTGTTAACTCACTCCATGCTGGTGCAAAGACGAAAAGAAACGTGGGTCTCGCCAGCCTCCCCTTCCACTAACACCAGCAGGCTCTGCTGCGCTCCTTTGCTCTGACACAGCCTGGCCGAGCCCCCCGCCGCCGCCCTGTGCTCTCAGCCGGTCCCCAGGCAGAGATCGCCCACCCTGCTGCCACGTACTGAATTGCTTCATCTTGCCGATGAAAGCCACTGAGTCTCTGAAGAGACAATGAAGCAGTTTGGAGATTTGGGCCAAAGAGCCGCCCCTGGAGCTGTTACCCTTCAGAGCTCTGCCTGAGCCGTCACAGAGCAGACCGCTGGCCACGGTTACATGCTCGGCTACTCCTGCGAGCTACACTTTGGATTTCAGTCCCGCAAAGAAGCCGAGCAGACTTTAGAAGCGAGGGTCAAAACTGAAAATCCGATTCATACATTCAATAACGGAACTAAACCCACATACATGCTTCAGTCTCTATTCATTTGCTGTTCTCTATTCACTCTCAAAACTGATTTATTGACTTCAGGCATGGTCACCTGGCATGGCATTACCTGTATTTGGCGGTGTGGAAGCTGATTTTACTCTGCAGTTTCCCCATAGCTCTGCCGACCAGCACAGCTCCCGCTCCGGCCAGCAGCGGGGAGCATCACAACGTGGGCTGCGGGTGAGGAGACACAGCATTACTGGGAATGCAGAGAGGTTTCTGCTTGTTACGTATATGGGATAAGGTATATGTATGCTGATAACACGTTATCTACATCTTAATTTTATTTAGAATAAGAGGAAAAACCTCAGAGAAGGGGGCGTCTGGAGCTCCGTAGGCAAACCTGCTCAGAGCAGAGCCACCTTCCGAGGTGATGCTCCTGGGACCTTACAGCTGGGCTTTGAAAGTATCCAAGCTTAGTGAGGCCACGATAGAGATGGAACTGCTGCCTATAATTCTTCTAGCGCCTTACGCCTCCTCTTACTCCAGTATCTGTTCTTGACTTCCATATTTCCCGGAGATCCCAATCTCTAGGCTGCTGAGTGCGAACACCTCCAGTCTGAAGTCCGTAGAGCCAGGTGGGACCGAGGTAACCGCAGCCACAGGCAGCCCGAACTTCCCTGGACCAGCCTGACCTAACGTAAAGCTTGAAGCGGTCTTTCCATAGGCTGAGGAATGCTTTGGGAACAGCAGCTTCTATGTCCAAACTCCAGCCCCACATCCAGTCCAGGGTATCCCACACGTGGCATCACACAGCCAGTCCTTGCACCAGCGTCCACCCGGGCAGAGGAGCCTTCGGCAGAGCAGGGGCCCGAGGCAGCATCTCCCCCTCATCCTCACGGGTCACCGACCCAGCAGAAACCACTTTCCATGACAGTGAATTGCCAGGTACAGTAATTGGCTTCTTCTCAGCTCAAGGCACACTAATTGGATTTAGCCTGTACTAGGTGTATGTTGGCATTCCCGTCTTCTGGGTCAGTAGTATTTTGCTAATAAAAATCAGGAAAAAACCACCTCTGCCTGCTTGTTCTAGCAAAGAAAAAACCTGCTTCAAGGCTCTGCTCACAAAACCCCAAAATACTGCCCACCTGAAAACCAAATACTGGGAGCACTAAGCAGGAGGGGTTGGGTTTCTACAAAACATTCCCTTTCTAATTTTACCCTGACAGCCGTTGTGATTAGCAATTAGTAATACCCAGTTAATCTCCACCTGTTCCATCCATGAGTTTGCATGTTCAAAAGCTGTGAAGAATGAGAAACCTCACAGCTGAGGGGCAGCGACGATCCAGCAATTTCCTCCTTTTAATCAGACCGAGTGTCCAGATTGTTTCGGTACATGAGCAACAAACGGGATATGTCTTTGCCAGCGGGAGAACCCTGGAGGTTTTTTCTCCTGCAAAACAAGATTCTAGGAAAAAGCTAAGATGTAAATTCTAATTTTTTAATTACGGTGATTACTATGTTTCCCCACTCATGGGGTTAATGCACACGTGCAGTCATCCCTACACAGCGGGAGGCTGGAAGGAACGCGGGAGGTCAGTCTTGTGTCTGACTGCGCTCTCCTGCCTCTTGCCCACCGCCAAGAAGAGATTTTTCTGAATCCTGAAGGACAGCAGTAGTTGCTCGGGCAGGACGTTCCCCTCACCTGAGGTTTTACAATCTGGCAGCTTCCCAACGCATTGATCATGAACCTGGTCCATCCCAAAGCTCTCCGGTAACACAGGGATGCTGCAGCAGCGGATCCGTACACAGCCACCCCTCCACAAGACCGAATTTCACACCGGAGGAGCTCCCATCCTCCCTTCTCCCCAAACACATCGCTTAGCAGAAAGCAAAACCACTTTTTTTAATAAATCGTTTTTAAAAAATAATGCACCGCTGCTGCCGAAGCCTATTGAGGCCCCGCAGTGAGATCCGCACCATGGAATAAGGAGATGACAATGCCCACAGCAGCGGGCGCAGGAACCACAGCAGTTTCTCCCCATTTTCCTGGGGTGTTAAGCAGCCCCTCACAGGGGGTGTTCTGCTTCTGGGGGCACAGGGGCAGCCCCCAGCCCTGTAGCCGGGGGTGGCCCCAGGCAGTGATGCAGGTCCCTGGGGCTGGGGGTGCCCTGTGGGTGCTCCCCGGGTCCCTGCGCATGGGGGGAGCCCCAGGGTCGGTGTGGGGCAGCCCGGCGGGGGCAATGCGGCGCAGTCCAGGTGGCTATAGCCGGGGCAACCCTGGCAAAGGCGTGGTGACAATACAGGTCCCTATAGCTGGGGCAACCCCATAGGAAGGCTGTGGGGTGGCCCCTGCGAGGGATACAGGGACAACATGGGTCCCTACAGCCAGGACAACCCCTGGGAGGGATATGGGGAAGCCTGGGAGGGGTACGGGGACAACACAGGTCCCTGTAGCCGGGACAGCCCCCTGGGAAGGCTGTGGGGCAGCCCCTGGGAGAGGTATGGGGACCCCTGGGGAGGATACGGGGACCCCTGGGGAGGATACGGGGACACCTGGGAGGGATACGGGGACAACACAGGTCCCTGTAGCCGGGACAGCCCCCTGGGAAGGCTGTAGGGCAGCCCCTGGGACGGATATGGGGACCCCTGGGAGGGGTACGGGGACAACACGGGTCCTTACAGCCAGGCCAGCCCCTGGGAGGGGTATGGGGACAACACGGGTCCCTGCGGCTGGCACAGCCCCCTGGGAAGGATACGGGGACCCCTGGGAGGGGTATGGGGACAACACGGGTCCCTACAGCCAGGCCAGCCCCTGGGAGGGATACGGGGACAACACGGGTCCCTGTAGCCGGGACAGCCCCCTGCGAAGGCTGTGAAGCAGCCCCTGGGAGGGGTATGGGGACCCCTGGGAGGGGTACGGGGACAACCCGGGTCCCTGTAGCCGGGACAGCCCCCGGGACCGAGAGGGGGCCCCCTGGGAGG
>JAVJGI010000065.1:8815508-8827275 GCA_035590275.1 Ibycter americanus | reverse complement strand
ATGGGGGGTCCCCCGTGGGGATGGGGGCTGCTTGTGGGGCTACTGGCAGGGTGTGGGGCTGTGGGGAGCCCCATGTGGGGTCCCCCGTGGGGATGGGGGCTGCTTGTGGGGTTCCTGGCAGGGTGTGGGGCTGTGGGGGGCCACATGGGGGGTCCCCGGTGGGGATGGGGGCTGCCGGTGGGGCTCCTGGCAGGCTGTGGGGCTGTGGGGGGGCCCTGGTGGGGGGTGGGGCTACATGGAGGGGTCCCCCGTGGGGAGGGGGGCTCTCCATGGAGCTCCTGGCAGGCTGTGGCGGGGCCCTGGCGGGGTGTGGAACCACATGGAGGGGTCCCCCATGGGGAGGGGGGCTCTCCGTGGGGCTCCTGGCAGGGTGTGGGGCTGTGGAGGGGCTCCCCGTGGGGATGGGCTGTCTGTGGGATGGTGCCCAAGGACCCCGGGACCTCTGGGGCTGGGTGGGGGTGGCTGGGCAGGCTGAGGGGGGCTCAGGGCCTCCATCACCCCATCGAGGGCTGCGTGCTGCCCGCCGCTCTGCGCTCCAGAACAAGATCGTGGACTGGTGCGAGCGGCTCCAGCTGCAGAGCGCGGCCATCGCCCGGCACGTGGACCAGGTGCTGCCGGCCAAGGACCAGGGCGTCCTGGTGAGTCCCTGCCCCTTCCCCCACAGCAGCGTGCAGCTGCCCACGGGCACCCATGCTCGCCCGCACACCCGGCGGAGATGCTGAGCTCCTGGGGGCTCGTGGGTGTGCAGGGTCTGTCCCCCTCCTGCCCCACAGCGTGTGCAAGTGGAGTCTCAGGGTGTGCCTGTGGCTCCTGCTCCATCTTCCTTAAATATATACATAAACAATAAATTTCTCAGTGTGAGTGTACAGCCATCAAACATCCTGCTGGGACCAGTGTCTTACTGCTTCCTGATTTTATTTGTGCCTCACTGTCACTGGGGTCAAAAGACAGGTCTCGTGGTGGCTCTATTTTGTGGTAACAGTGCATCCAGGAAGATCTGCTGAGGGGTGGGACCCTGGTCCCACACAGGTTGTCACTGAGGTACCCGGGTTAGGCCAGGAGGCAGCAGGCAGGTTTGGGACGGGTTGTCCCATTTATTTCTGCATGCATTGTGATGATCAGTGTGGCTTGGGCTCAATTAACAGAGCAATCTTTAGCTGAGCCCACAGAAAACCGGCAGAAGCGGTTCGTGCTCTCGTTAGGGCTGAAGCAAGGCTGATTCTCCTCTCTCCTCGCTGTGGCAGAACGCAGCCAACGTGGCCCGGGAGCTGGTAATCCAGAGGCTGATCTTCGTGGGGAACGCGTGTGAAAATGAAGAGCAGCGGCTGCTGGAGAAGGTGCACGTGGAGGAGGAGCGGGCGCAGCAGAGCATCCTGACCCAGCGGGTGCACTGGACTGAGGCTTTGCAGAAGCTGGCCGCCCTCCGAACCTACCTGGTGGACGTGATCACCAACCTGGATGACCAGGACCTGGTGGTGAGTACTGCTCCTTGTACCCAGAGACAGGTCGGTCAGCCCAGGGATGACCTAGACCTTTTACCATGGATATTATGGGACTTACAGCGTTGAGCAGCTTGCTGCACTGACAGCAAGGAGGCAGAGTTGGACAGGACCTGTGTTTGCAGGTCTAGCTCAAGGAACCTTTTTCACCTGATGCTGACAAGCCCCCATCGTTTCTCGGTGGTTCCTAGGGCACCTGCTCTGCCTGATTCTGCTTTTGCTTGCAGTGAGGTCAGGACCCCCCCAGGCTCGGGTCTCCAAGCTCTTGGCTTGAAGCTGCCCGCTCTCAGATGCCCTTAGGTGTGACAGCTGGGGAAGCTGTGGGTTGAGGGCAGCTCTTGTCACCGGTTTTCTAGTGTTCTGTCTAGTTTTAATCAAAGTGTGACCCTTGGGAGTACCTGCAGCTCTTCTTGAGTCTGCCCTGTTGTCTGGCATACCTCTGCTTGGGATATTTGCAGTGCAAAGCAGCCCTTTCCTTTCGCTCAGTTCCTTTTCTGGCTATTAAATTTTTAGCCAAGCGATCCCTCTTGATTTAGATGTGGGCAGGCAGGCATCGCACCGCCTTGCTCTGAACCTCTGCTTGCCACGTGTAACTTTGTGAAGAGGCAGCAGCAGCTCTGCTTGAAAACCAGAACTGATCCCATGGATGGAAGGTAGATGCCGTTCCTTTGGTGGGAAATGCAGCTTCTGTCCCACCCTGGCATCTTGGCTGGCTGGGCTGTGGTCTCACTGTAGAGAGCAGAGGCTGGAAAGCAAGATCCATCGGATGCCTGTGGCAGAAAACAGTGGGACCTTTGATTTCTCCTTTTGCCATGTAGTGGAGGGGAAATAGGGATCATCCATACTCTGCCACGGATCGTTGGTGTTGGTATTTGTGTCTGTCAGGAGTTGATACATGTCACGTCACAGGAGAGTGAAAGGCACATAGAACACCCTGCAGCTTGTATCTGAGCAGGGATCAAGTATTTTCCTACCACTTTGCTAACTGGGCTGTACCTTGAGACCTTACCGTTGCCAGCAGGTACAGAAGCAAGTGGGACCGATCAGGAGGTTATCTGAGTCTTGCCTCAGGTCCTCTGCAGCTTCACCCCTTATTGAAAGCTTTGGGGGTGGTTTGCTGCGAGCACAGGATGCTCTTGCAGAAGGAGGGGGGACCTCGGGGCTGGGGATTTCACGCTCTGGGCAGGGCAGGGTGCAGCAGTAAGAGCTTCCAGGTGCAGACAGGCTGGTGTCTGCCAGAGGGTATGGAGGCAGAGCTGGTTCTTTGTGGGTCTGAGACTTTCCACCTGCCTCAGCTCTCCCCTGCCTTTCACTTGCATCAGATGATCCAGCTGTAGTTGCGGGCTTCTGCTTTCACAGCACTTGCACGCACAGCGGAGCGGTGGCAGGCTCTGCCTGGGTGCTCCCGTGCCCTTCTCGAGCTATTTGTCACCCAGCCCCACTGAGGCAGCAGGCATTACCCCCAGCTAGATGAAGAAGATGTATTGTCCTCAGCCATTCCCACTCGTTTTATGAGTCAGGGAGCAGAAAGTGCTGCAGCAGAATAAGGATGCGGGATGCTCCCCCTGCTCCCCGGGGCTAGCGCTGGGGTGGGGAGTGGTTTCTCTGGGTCAGGAAGGAGAACAGCTCCCTGGGTCCCGGGTCTGCTGTGCTTCAGCCTGTGGTTGGGATTTTATCTGTGGGGATTTCAGCTGTGATGACTCTTTCTCTCCTTGTCCCCAGCGTGCAGAACAAGACATCTTCGAGAGGTTAGTACCTGCTCCTGGTCCTTTCCCTGGCCCCTGCTCCAAGCTTGCCTGTCCCCTCTGTGGTTCCCGCTGTGAGCAGCATGCCATTGCGCAGGCAGCAGGTGACACCCCCCCCTTTCCTCCCTCATGCTGCTTTTGTTGAAGACGAGGACAGAGCTCAGAGGTGCCAGCCTGGCCTCTTCTCTCTGCTCCACATGCTGCGCTGCAGCTCCAGACAGAGCAGTCTGGCACCTAGAAATGCTCCATGTGCCGTGTCCCCTTGGAGGCGTTGCCAGATGCGCTGGCCCTTGCTTATGGGAGACCTTCCCCAGCTCCTTAGAAAACTCCACAGGGCTCCCTGGGAGACGGAGCAAGCCTGTCCCTGGCCTGTTGGCAGGAGTTAGGATGGTCGAGCTGGAGAGCTGCTGTGCTCCGTGCCTGGGGGGCTGCTGGCACAGCATGTCCCCGAGGGGCAGCACGCCCAAGCTGCAGACATGCCCTGCCTCCATCCCCAGCAGGCAGGGTGCGGGGAGAGGAGAACCAAGTGCAAGTGTCAGCATTTCTGGGAATCACCATCAGTAACAGCGGGCTGCCCTTCCTTGAGAAGGCAACTTGGCAGCTGCATTTTTACAGGTGTTTATTTCCGTGGCTGCTACAGGGGTGCTAGCTGGCACTGGCTGGACTCTGCTGCCCAGAGGACTTCCAGGAGTATTTTTGCCTGGAGCCTGCCTGTAGAGAGAGTAAGAAATGTGCCGAGCACGTCACCGGCAGCCTGCGCCAGAGCCTTTACTTACAACCGTGTGTTCATGTGTGTGCTGCAAGCCACAGGAACCCAGCAAACCCTCGATCTCCTTGCTGTGCTGTATGAAACCCCGGGTCCCGGCTCGCTCTCCTGTTGCATTCCCCTTTGCTCTGACAGCGAGGGCTTGTCGATAGAGGGAAACCTGCCTCTGTCGCCGCAGCCTGTCCATTGCGCTGCCTTTGCACCGTGACGGCCGCTCTCAGACGCATTTACTCTGCTGAGTGAGGAGGCTGTTGACCCAGGCTGCTGGGATCGTATTTTAAAACACTGAAGTCCAATGGAATTTTAAAACAATGAAAGCCAACCGAAAGTTTTACTTGGGACGAGGGCTTGCCTACAAACCCCCGCTGCAGTTTCCCTTCAGCCAGTGCTCCCCTCGCAACTGCTCCAGCTCGTGTTTCTGCCATAGCTCCTAATGATCTTCATAAACACCTCCCAGCCCTGGTCGATAAATCACTGTATTTTGAAATACCTCTTGTTTTCCTTTGCTAGGACAGAGGTGGCGGAGGGAATCTTAGAGCCACAGGAGTCCTCCAAGTTAAACTTTAATCAGACGTGTGTTCAGAGTCCACTGCTGCATCGACTGTGGGCGTCTGCTGTTCTCTGCTGCGTCGCAGGTCAGTGTCTTGCTGGGACCTTGTGCTCTCTGGAGATCCCTGCGTGCTTATTCATGTGCTGAGAGAAACACCCAGATGCTGTGTCCTGCCTGGGACCTGGCGTGTCCTGCCCTCTCTGCTGTCCCAGCCCCTGCTAGTGGCTCGGAGCCCCCAGCCAGGGGGGCAGCAGCAGCTGTAGGAGGTTTGGGAGGGGGGACAGGGGCTCAAAGCAGCTGGTTGTGGCTAAGAAAACTGCAGTTTGAAAAGACTGTCTCTCTTATCAGCTTTGTTGCTTAACCTCACCTGGTTTCTTTTGCTGTTTACTGGGTCACTTGGCAACAGCAGCGAAGCTGATGCTGCTGCAGCAACCTGTCACAGAAATTCCCCTTCTCCACGTTTAGCATTGGCCGCTGGTGTGGTTTTAAAAGAGGGTGAACTCACCCGCACAGCGTCTCTGAGACACTCTGAGATGCTGGAATGAGAAGTGAGTAAATATAGTAGCTTTCTGATCATAAACGGAGATTGTGGCTGTGCAAGAGCTGGTGGTTTGTTAGGGACGTTTGTGATCTGGTTCAGCTCTTGCTCTGCAGCCAAGGCTGCGCTGGAGGCGTTTGTCAGGCCAGTGACGTGCTCTGGGTACGGTGTTACCAGGTTGGTGTTGGCTGTGCTGAGCAGGGAGAGACGGTTTTCTTCCGGCTGTGATCTGCTTGAATGTGGTTGCGAAATGTTTGCTTTTACTCTTGCTGTCAGGCCATCGTTAGAGCATTGCAAATGCATTTTTTTGTTCCTCAAAGGTGGCAACACCCTTCACAATTTGAAAACATTTGTCCCCTCTGCTGCCTTGTGAATGGTCCCGGGGGTGACCTTCCCAAGGCTTTTGCATTAACTTTGGAGTTTTGCTCATCTCACTCTTAATGCTGGTAAGTGGTTCTCAGTTTTTCCCTGTTTCCACGTCCCTCTCAAAGGTGTGTGCTTCTGGCTTTTATTGCTCTTGAGAATTGTGTGTACCAAAGAATAACTTGAGAATCTGTGCGTACCAACCGCCACCATCATTTGGTTCTTCTACTGCAGACTCTGGTGTTGCGCTCCCTTTGTGATTAATTTCCCTCTGTTTTGAGTGCTGGCAGTCATGCAAACTCCTGCAGTTGTACATTGGCAAAGTCAAGCAGGTTCTTGGCAGATGTTCAGAGCCATCAAGGCGAGCAGGAAACCTTTCCCTAATTCTCTGTGCTGTGACACGAGTTTTTTACGGATTCCTCTCCCAGCAGCATCCTTGTGAAACGTAATGACTCCAAGGCATTCAATTCTTGTAGGGGGTCTGTTGATACGCTTATTACACAGAAATTTCATTCTGTTTGGTTTTAGTTGTTTTTTGGTTTGGTTTGAGGTGGGGTTTTTTTGGTGTGTGGTTACTTTAGCATGTCATTACTGCATGCTGAGGATGTCTGCCATATCCTTGCATGTCTCATTAGTCCGTAGTCTGCCCAGGTCCTAGCCTTAGAGATTTAATATGAACTGCAGCGGTCCTAGCTTTTGTTAAGACACAGTAACGTTATGTTTCTCTTGGAGGTCTCTTCCCCCAAAGGCAGTTGAACGAGTGGCAGTCTTGTTTATTTGCTTGGAAACAGTAAATTCCTAGCCTGGATGGTTTTCCCTGTAGCCTCTCAAAAACTTGGAAACCAGCAGGCAAAAGCACCTTCATTTCACTCTCAAAAATAAACACGATTCCTTTGATGTCTTCACTTGGCATCCAGGCTTCTGTATTGCTTACCTTTGGGGCTGGCAGCTTCTTCCTTAAACCAAGATGATGTAAATCTCCAGGCACCGTTCTGGGAGGGATCTCAGTTCATGGCCGCCTGCACCAGTCCTGCTGGGGGGCAGTAAGTGGGGGTGCTGGCTGGAGACCCGCTGGAGGACCCTTTGCAGGGGTGACACAGACTGAAGCCACCCTGGCTGGCTGAGACCTTGAGCTGTTCCATGGTGACCTTGCCCCAGGGACGGGGCTGGGCTGGGGTTCCACCTTGGTGCCTAAAGCTAGCTATGAGGATTTTAGTTTCAGATGTGTGAGTTTGGAAATGGGAACTTGGATTTTTAATGGTAAAATGTGCTGCAGCTAACACACAGGCACTTAACAGAGACGTTAACCATGTTGTCTTACCTACTCAGCATGGCAAGGCTACTCCAATGGGCTTGTTGGAGTGAGATGAATTCCTGGTGGTATTTTCATCAGAATATATGGGAATATCCGGAGGGCAAATTTAATCATGACAAAACACTTCTGTGTGTGGGAAAATTTGCTGATCTGAATTACTCTGCTGTTACTCTGCTAGTGCTTCCCCTCCCTCAGATGCTGCCCTGGAATCGTGATTCCACAATGGAGCAACGTGGGTGTCATCGGGGTGGTGTATTCCCACGTGGATGATCCCTGTACGTGAACACTGGAATGCAAACCCATCCCTAGGTTAGATGTGTGTTGCACGATATCAGGTTTAGCGCCCTTCTTCTGTCAGAGGAAGATAAAGCCTCGTGCTGCTCCATATTCTGTGAATTCATAGCAGTGTTTGGCTTCCTGGAAAGTCAACTACAAATAGGCGGTGTGGGCAAATATGGCTTCAGAGACCTACAGAGGGCACAGTGTGGCAGGCAGGCATGCTGCAAAGCATTTGGCTTTGATTCTGCTTTTGCTTCATCAAAAATCATCAAACGAATGAGGTTTTCTGCTTCAGCTGGAAGGGGATGCTGTCTTCAGCTCCTCTTTCTGCTTGCTGTTGCCCACAATAGCTTCCACCTAACGTGCAGGCATGCACGGCAGTTGCATGTTGTGCAGACTGATAATTTAGCCTCGGTTCGTCTCCTGCCGGGGAGCACCAGGGCAGGTGCAGCCCTAGGAAACCCCTCGGCCAGTGCTGCTGCTGTTCAGTGTTGCTCGCTGGTCAGAGGGATGCTGACCTGGGTCCACGTAGGTGCTGGGGCAGGTCGGGCTCTGGGACAACCCTGTTTGGGGTGCAACGTAATGGTTTTGTTCTTCAAAGGCCTCATCCTGCCACATGCTGGATGCCAAGCAGAGGGTAGTTGGGAAATGCCTGGAGTAGGTGTGATATGGTAGAGCTCTTGTTGGTGGCAGGGCTGGGAGAGTAGATGACTCACTTGCTCCAGCCTTGTTTCCACGGTGGTTTGAGACCTAAAATGAATGAGGTGAGGGTGGGGGAAGGCAGGGCAAGGAGGGGCACCCGCAGGTAGAAACTGGGTCTCCCCAGGAGCAGGTGAGTCAGCTGGGCACCAGCCTTATCTCTTTCCTTAGTGAGCTGACAGAGCGAGAGGAATGCTTGTGGAGCTCTTCAGCACTCGCCTGCAGACCTGCTGGGGGGTCCCGCGGGGGGACCGTGTAGCTGGGACAGGGTGAGCGGTGCTGGGTGCTGCCAGCCCACGGGTCTGAGGCGGTGCAGGCTTCCTCCGGCCAGCCTGGCTCTCGTCCCGGGCTGCTGCTTGCTGGGTTTGTGCTGTGGCTCAAGGGCAGCTGGGCAGCCCCTTAATTCACAGCAAACCCAAACGGAGTCATGGCCATGCTCATCTCTTAATGCTGGGTGCCACCTCTCTCTGCTGCTCCGAACGCGCTCTCGGGGTGCGTTGATTAATGACGGGCTTTATAGGAGGAAAGGGATTTCCTCTGCCCAGCCCTCTCCATTCCTCCTCGTTCCTGTATTACCGGCTTTGCAGGTTTTCTGCAAACAGCCCTGTGTCCTTGTGCAGGCTCTTGGCTCCCTCCGCTCCGGCTGGGGGAGGAGGTCAGGTCCTGCTCACCCGCACTGGGGGTGGGACGAGATGGGAGCTGAGGTTTGGGTCTCTCCAAAAGCGGAGCAAACCTGCTGAGGTCTGTTTTGTGGGGATTCAGGCCCCAGTCAGAGTAAGATGAGCAGCAGCATTTCTGACCCTGCAGGACTTCTAGTGCAAGGGTGGAAAGGTGAAGCCTGGTGAGGTCCAGGCTTCGACGAGTCTCTGCGTTGTTCTGGCCCTGGCTGGAGAGGGGAAGCTGTGGGGGGCTGCTGTGCTGGCACCCAGCCCGAGCCCACCGCACCGTGTCATCCCACCAGAGCAGATGGGTCCACAGGAGCGATGTGTGAGGAGACGGTGATTGTGATTGCATTTCTCGTGCCTGTGACTTCTTCGGGTGGTTCAGGCCTGGGCCACCAAGTCAGCGCTCACCGCATGGCTTCTCTTGCAGGCTCACAGGAGATTCACATCGATGAGAAAACTGTCAGCCCCCACCTCAGCCTGTCAGAAGACAAGAAAACCCTGACCTTCAGCCCCAAGAAAGCAAAGGTGGACTTGGACTGCCCCGAGCAGTTTGACCACTGGCCCAATGCTTTGGCTACTGTGGCTTTCCGCTCAGGAGTCTGTGCGTGGAAGGTCAGCGTGGAGAAGAGCTATGCCTACAAGCTGGGCGTTTGTTACAGCTCCCTGCCGCGGAAGGGGTCTGGCAACGAAGTCCGCTTGGGCTTCAATGCTGAATCCTGGGTCTTCTCGCGCTACGACAAGGAGTTCAGGTTCCTGCACGCTGGGCACCCGCAGGCAGTGGAGCTGATCAAGTCTCCGGCCGAGATCGGGGTGCTGGTTGACTTTGCGGGAGGCGAGGTGCTCTTTTATGACCCCGATTCCTGCACCATCCTCTTCTCCCACAGGGAGACCTTCACGGAGCCCCTCTATCCCGTCTTTGCTGTGGCACACCAGAGCATCTCGCTTGTCCAGTGAGCGAAGCATTGTGCTCGCTGGAGGGGGTGAACATACAATTGTATACACAGTGACTGTATATACACTATACGGTGCCTTTACGGGATAGGGAAGCCCAGACAGGGCTACCGGCTTGTGTACAGTGGTGCTCAGACAAGACCTGCCTTCAGACACATCTGTTCTTTACTCTTTTATGGCAGCTCTCCTCTCCTTCCGGAGGTTACACCTGCCCCGTGTCCACCGTGCTGGGGTGAGGGGTCAGGGTAATGCCTGGCTCTGCCAGCCACTTTTAGGTAAATCATTTAATTCCTCCCCAGCCAAGGGCAGCTTTCCAGCCTGACAGCAGGCTTTAGAAAACAGGAGAAATATTAAGAGATGTTTGGAGAAATGGCTGGGAGGAGGCATGTGGAAAGGGACATTGGGACACAACTGGAGATGAGCTTTTGGGAGGAGCTGCCCTGCGTCAGAGCAGGGAGCTGTCACCCAGGGGGGACCCACACTGGGGCAGGGGCACCCCGAGGGGCTGTGGCCCATGTCAGAGCAGAGGAGTAAGAAATGCTGAGCAGCAGAAACCTGACCTGAGCTGCTCCTTGTTTCACCAAAAGGAGCTGGAGCGGGGGACACAGGATAGATGGGGGCTTGAGTGTATCATGATGAAAACACGGGGAGCTGATTTAGGCAGGGAGGAAGGAGAGGTGTTGGACTGAAGTTGAGGTAGAGAGAAGGGCAGGAGCTTCCCTGTTTGAAATTTGTCATCTTTATTTCTCGATACCCAAATCAGTAAAGTTTGTGAATTGGCAATACATTAAATTAAGTGCAACTGTCCAACTCCAGACTGTTTTGCCTGCAACTACCTCCTGGCCACTGCTGTCAGGAAGAAGGGGATGCTGGTGAGGCAGCAAACCTGGGGTAAGCTGAGGTGTGCTGGGCCCACGCACGTTTCCTGGGTGCTCTGCACATGCAGACCGTCCCTGGGATGGGATTGATGCCAGCTCTGCTGATGCACTCACACAGGGGGATGCTCGAGCCTCTCCCCGGGGTGACTGAGGGATAAACCTCAGCATCTGCCCCCATCCCTCCTGCCAGAATGAGCTTTCTGGAGTGCAGCTTGACAGCTCCATTAGGGAAGACACCACCACTGCCCCTTTTCCATAGTGTTTTTAGATCTATGAAAGACATCAGCAATGCTGAGCCTCAGGTACGTTTTATTTCATTAACACCCCTCCAGCTCTGCTGGCAGCACTGCTCCCTGCGCTCAGAAGCACTCGCTTCTTTTCCCTGTCCAACCAGCAGCAAGCAATCCCATGTCAGGACTGGTTCACCGTTCAGCAGCAGCACTGGTCCTCTTCTGAAACGCAGCTACCCCTTCTCAATAAGAGCCAGGAGGTGGCTGAGCGTGGGCAGGACATGCTCAGGGGGCACCTCTGGCTCCTCGCCCTGCCCAGCAGTCCGGAGCAGAAAGCCATGCATGCCCACGGCACGGGCTGCCCTGTAATCCCGGGTGTAGTCGTCCCCCACGTGAGCTGCCTGCTCCGGGGGGACCCCACTGAGGCGCAGGGCTTTCTCAAAGATCCTCCTGTCTGGCTTGGCAAAGCCCGTGTCCTCGGAAGTGAGGACGAATTCAAAGTGGTGCCGCAGGTTGGACTGGGAGAGGACATTTTCCAGCCGGTTATCGAAGTTGGAGACAACCCCCATGCGGAAGCCACGCTGGCAGCACTGGCTCAGGGTCTCGCTGGCTCCCGGCAGCACCTCCCAGTTGTGGGCACTGCAGAAGTCACGGTAGAGATTTTCCGCCATCAGTGTTAGGACTCTGTCTTCATGCACACCTGAGAGCCTGAAGGTCTGTTTCACAACATCGAGCCACCACTGCCGGGAGCTGAGCCCCTGGCCCCGGCCATAGTTGGGGAAGTGCCAGCTCTGGGCTCCGTACGCCTCCCGGAATGCCCGACTGAGAGCCTCCGGCTGCACCCGCACGCCGTGAGCCCAGGCCTCAGCCGCATAACTCTCCCCCACCGGCTGCCGCAGCCGCAGCAGCGTGTCCTTCACGTCCCACGTTAGTAAGCGGAGCCTAAGCATGGCTTCAGTAAAGCGCAGCACTAAGGGAAACCTGAAACAAACAGGGAGGGGAGACCCCGGTGCCCTGCCGAAAGCGAGTCGGTGCTGAGCGTGGGTCACAGCCGTGGTCTCAAAGCGGTGTGGGCACTGGGCCTGTTGCCCATGTCACACCCACCGGTGTTCGTGTCCCCCGGGGGGCGGCCAGGCACCCTCTGGGCGCTGCACGGAGCCAGGGCAGGGGAGGAAGGGCCCTGCTCCGAGTCCCAGGGTGCCAGGGCTGGGGCAGCTGCACCCTCACGCAGATGCTGCAGCGGGCTTCTGCGTGGGGGGGGTTCTGCGTGGGGGGGGGTTCTGCGTGGG
>JAVJGI010000065.1:8720451-8797260 GCA_035590275.1 Ibycter americanus | reverse complement strand
AGAAGGATGAATTTTAAACACCTGATGGTATCCTTTTTAAAAGGAAATAAGCTTTTACTTTGTCATTTTCTAAATTTTCAAGTGCATCTGTCCTCAAACTTAGCTCTAATGTCTAGAACCATTTTATCTTCCTTTCCCTGCAGAAAAAATAGGCACTGCAACAAGGAGCCCAAATCCCAGTCCACGCTACCATGTAGATGTCACTTGCACACTTCTCTTCCTATCTCAGATCTTCGAAAGTTAGATTGTCTCTGACTAAGGCCTCCAAATACAGCAGTGTCATCCTCAGAATATCTTTCTGGGATCCTTTTTTACCATAAACTAATTCAGCAGT
This sequence comes from Ibycter americanus, assembly GCA_035590275.1. Lineage (NCBI taxonomy): Eukaryota > Metazoa > Chordata > Aves > Falconiformes > Falconidae > Ibycter > Ibycter americanus. The sequence continues at coordinate 8,796,926 of JAVJGI010000065.1, read as the reverse complement.
TTTGACTATCAAAAAATTGCCAGCCTAAAATTCTACTGATGAGTGGACTTTCCTATCTGACCTGAGAAAGCTGTTTGGACAAATTATGTGTACCAGTTAAGGAGCTATTCTCAGCTGCGTGGACCGACTATTACATTAATGCTAACTTTGTTAATTCACTTTGGAAAGCGCTTTGAAAAGGAAACCTGTAGGGTAATCTCTGATTTGCCTTTCATACTGTTCATTTGATTTTGTTTCACCATGAATCTTGCTTCTATTTGTATTGCGGTTCAGAAAGACTTATTTTTACTGGGCTGAACTCTGCAGCAGGGTCAGACATGATCTCACCTGGACAGATTAACCTCATCCTCTTTACTAACATTGTAAAAGTGAGTGCTTTCAGCTGGAGGCAGGGGAATGCCTTTGTGACTACAGATAAAATATAATCATTCTGAAACAATATGTGCGATACTCAGACTATGCTCTGCTAATTGATTCAGAATGCAAATTAATCCACAGAGGTGGCTTAAAGTGGCTACATTAAGGTTGAACTAACAGTATGCCACCACCCAAATGGGATCCAACTCCTTCTATGGCTGCAAAATGTACAGTAAAGTTGAGCTGACCCTATTGTAGTAGAAAGTCCTTGAATTGAAAATTGTTATGGGCTGGGCAACTATTTTGGGAACACGTCTCATGTGCCTGCTCTATTCTTGTGTTCTCCCCTAGGCATCACCTTCTGACATGAAACAGGATACTGAGCTACACAGACCTTTGTCTGACCCAGTATGTCTCCTTTTATTTTCTAAAATATTCTTGAATTCTACTAGGAAGAGGTTCTCCACTGAGAGTGTGGTTGGTCACTGGAACAGCCTCCCCAGGGAAGTGGCCACAGCATCAAGCCTGTCAGAGTTCAAGGAGAATCTGGTCAATGTGTTTAGTGATATGATTTAATTTTAGGTAGTCCTGCAAGGAGCAGGGAGTTGGACTCTATGATCCTTGAGGGTCCCTTCCAACTTGAGAGATCTTATGATTCTATGTGCCTGCTCCCTTGCTTGAGCAAAAGGGGGAGTCAGGATCATGGAGTTATGGGGAGAGAAAGAAGGCAGCTGCCCTTTCAGCATCAGCCTTCAACTGAATTAGCTTAGTCTGAACATGAAAGTGTAGGAGAACCTTGTTATGTTTTATTTTACTCTGTGCAGCCCAGAAGTGGGGCTTCACCAGTTGATGGAGATCTTTGCCAACAAAAAGGGCAATTTACCCCTTTCCATTGTGCTATTTAGGCATTTATCTCTGTCTCCCCCCACTGTATGCCCCGGTCAAATTGTTTGTTATGCAAATGTCAGAAATAGTTAATTTTCTGTGAAATTAGTGAGCTAATCTGGCTCATTGAGAGGTTGAACAGTACCAGGCCCTGGGTGAAGCCCTGGAAAGCAGTGCCCAGGTGCATGGTGTCAGCTAACTGATAAAGCAGCTCAGCCATTTCATGTAGTTTCAGACTGTGCGCACAATTGAGCTCAGGTGACAGGCATGAACTTTTTAAGCTGTTTTAACTTAATTACTTTGATCTGTGTGACTATACTAAGGCCAAAATCATCATTCCCTGAAGATCTTTTGCTATACTGAAACCTATCTCTTTTATGAGAAGTGTCACTGAAATTTTTAAAGACCCAGCTTGATTATTATATTATTTTTATTGCATTAAAATAAACCAGCAACAGATTAATGCTTATCATTTGTCAAAATCCATTAATCCACAACAGCACTGCTGGCTCAGAAAAGCATACCTCTTGAAGCGTCTAATTATGCCCTATCTGTATGCTAGCTTTGAGTGTTTCATTTTCCTGAGGTAGCTGCTTCTAAGCAGAGTAACTGTTCAGACAGTGGAAATCTGGTTAAGTTGACCCCAAATAAATACCAAAATATCAAAAGCCTGAACTGAAGCAGTGTCCATGTGAGTAACATACAGAGATTAACAGCTGCTCCAACAGCAGCGTGCTGGATCCCAGCTCTGTGCGCAAGGCAGCAGGGTCTGAGAGGAGAGACTTGGTACCGCAAACCCAGAGATCAGGTAGCCTCAGTGTTCACACAAGAGTTTCTAAGTGGCAGCAGCTGCTCCAGTGACCTGTGGGACTAGATAATCCTTGTCCAGGATTTCTGTACCTCAGTACTTGCTGTTGAAGTTTTTGCTGTACTTCCACTGTATTTATTTTTTTGCTTATGTTTCTGTTTGATTGTGGTTGCCTTCTTGATCAGATGTAATGGGTCCTAGGGCTGCTGCAGAAGGAGAACTGAATGTTCAGATCAGGTGTTCTCTTCAGAGACCTGGAATGTCTCACAGTGCTACTTTTTGCTAGTGTAATCAAGGATTCAGAGTGCATGGGGAGGGATGGTGCTGTGAGTTTATGTAGTGCTGTAAATAGCTGTGCTTTTGTTCAGGTTAAAGCCTGTAAGACAGGTATGTGTGAAACACCTTGCCTGTGAAAATCCCACTGCCTTAAAGAAATGAAAAGCGAAGGACAAACCCTTGACATGGTAAGATTGTGAGGTGTTTGTGTAATGTTCCTCAAGTAGGTGTGTGCCCACCATTATTCTGTAGGCTAGAAATGGCAAAAGGATAAAAAGAACACCCCCCTCCAAAAAAAAAAAACCCACCAAAAAACCCACCCAAACCCCCAATTTATTGTGACCCATTGGTGCTATGTGGTCACTGTCTCCTCCCAGCCTTCTGAGAGTGAATTAGACTGTGCTTTGTTCCTGAGGATAACCCAGAGGCTGCTCTGACTGGCAGTATCCTCTCTTGCTGCTGTTTTCTCACTACAAAGGGTGGCAGCGGGAGCCTCTGCCAGCCGCTGTAGGAGATGTTTTGTACAGGACGTTTCTGGAGTGATCAGGAACCATTGCTGTGTTTCAAAGGGATCCTTTCCCAGTTAAGCTAGGGTGTCTCCCTTACCAGCCACAGGGCAGGCAAGGGAAGCAGCCAGCCAGATGATGCAGCCTCAGAGTGTTCAAGACAGGTGAAAATCTTCAAGAACAGAAAATAGAAGAAGAGTTTCTCACTCTCCCACCTGTTTCTCTGCTGTGTGCTTTCTTATGGAGAAGAGCTGATTTATGGAGTAGCTCTAATACAAACCACAACCTAGTCATAGCTACCTTAGTCTGAACAGATTCAGCCATAGTTTAGCCTTAGGAACAGAAAGGGGTGAGGGACAAGATGAACTGTTTTCAGCGTTCAGCAAGCTTGGCCCTGCTAAGGGATGGGCACAGGAACAAGTGGTTGTGCACGCAGGCTGTTCTGTGGTCTGCATTCCTTGTGAGTAGTCAAGGAGGTTTGAGCTCCTGCTCACATGGAATTTGTTACAGATCCTCTGCCTGCCCTAGAAGTACTTGCTGTGCTTTAAGCCACAGGCGTCCTGAGTTCTTACAGCAATGCTTCACCAGTGTAGAGGCCAGGAATTGCAGTGGGTTAGTCCCTTTGCATGTTCAGACTTAATTTTTTGCGCAAGGGGCTGAGAGAGAGATTTAGAAAAGGGATCAGCCAAAGAAGTTTGTTACCCAAAGTTATGGGTGAAAAATGCCAAACACATTAAGTCCTATAAAGACACAAAGTTCTTGTAAAACTCCAGACATCTCAGACACTCTGGTATCTCAGCAAAGTGGTGGTGCTGAGCTGAGTGCTGTGGTGGGATCCTGTGCTGGCTGTGGGGGATGCTGCAGAAGGGGATGGATGGCTGCATTGGGCAGTGGGCAGGAGCGGCTCACAAGGCATTTGCTAACTTTGGGTCAGTGCTAGTTTAATCCCCAGGGCAGGGTTTGCTCCCTGCTGGGAGGTGCAATTTTGCAGGAGCGTGGTGTCCCAAGTGCATCTGCCTTGAAAGCCTGCCTGTGGCACGAGCAGATGGAGCTGCAGTTCAGCAAAGGCAGCAGCAAAGAGCGTGCTGGGGTGTGCTGTGGGTGCTGCAGCTGGCTTGCCGATTCGGGCTCCAACAGAATGTGCAGACTCTGGGATGTGAGCAGAGGAGGTGCGGTGATTCTAAAGATGCCCTTGCAGCAGGGGAAACCTTACTTGGGTCTCAGATTGGAAAAGGATTTGGTGATCAGCCAGTCTGCATCTCTGTTGGGTTCCTCATTGGCATTTTTCAGGGAACGATTCAGCTGTGCTTGCTGCAGAGGTGCTGTCGGGGACGGGAGCAGCCCAGCTGTGCGCTGTACTCTGTGCTTTGGTGCAGACCCTAGGGAAGAGTTAGAGCTGCAGCTATCCCACTGCTGGGAAAGTGCTGAGGTTTGTGTGTCTGCCCTGTATGGCAGACTTCGTTAATCCCAGAAGTCTGCCCTCAGGATTGCCCAGAAATAGCCCAAACCCTTTCTGTTTCAATCCTTTTACCATTCGGGGAGCCAGGTAATTTTTCCCAGTCTGATTTAGTTTCTTTAATTACAAAGCCAGCTTCAACCCTGTGGGTTTTCTGTGTGCGTATGTTACCCTTTTGCCTGGAATAACTGTCTAAGCATGTGTTTGGATTTGAATATCCAGGCAAAGGCAGATCCTAGTGCTGACAAATGGAAATTTGTGACGGAGAACTGTGTTAAATTTTAAAAGAAAGTCATTAACTCCCAAGCCAACCAGCTGAATGTGCAGTTTGCTGGAGACTCTAATAAAAATGCAGGTTAAGGTCAGTCCCCAGGGGTTTGAATGTGAAGAGGCAAGTTAGAAAGGGTTGATACCTTGTTGTTGGGAGCTAGTAGAGAGAGGGACCTTTGCACGTACCACAGCCACCATCTCGTCCCGGCATGCAATTTAATTTGTAACTTCCTAGTACTGGAGCTCTGCTCCCTTGGGACATTTGTATGCTGGGTTTTTTTCCCCCCTCCTTTACACTGGTGCCAAGGTCAAAGGCTCGTGGCAGCTAAATCACAGTTTAAGTGCAGGACGCTGGTGTTTGAACATCGCTGGAGAGAGTGACCATCCCACGTGGGAGTCATGGAGCCGCTGGGAGAGCCAGGGCTCATGTGTGAGTGCTCAAATGATTTCTCTGGTTTCGCTGCTTAGTTTGAAGTGCTGCTTTGTCTCCTGGGTGAAGGATGGGTTATGACTGTGCAGGTGCCTGGTTATCACCACTGAACCAGACCCTGACACTTGGAGGAGATGAGGGGCTGTATCTCCCACATGCCCTTTATGGGGTATTGGAGATGCTCAGCTCCTTGTGGGATTATGTTTGACCTCGGGGCTTTCTGCTAGCACTTTGCGCTGCAGGGTGGAGCAGAGTTGAATCTGCTGGGTTTGATAGTTAAGAATGATTTTTGCAGACAGTGAGCCTCAAGCCCTCTAGGAGTAGGGTGTGGGGGCCTCCCATGGCCTTGGAGTCCCACAGAGGCTTTTCTTTACCTTTACTTTTTTTCTTTTCTTTTCATTTTGGAAAACACTATCGCATGGAATTCTTTTACTGAAATCTGTGAGACTGCCTGCTTTAGATAGAGAGTGCATTTTGTTACTGTCCAGTTTGTCTTTCCTTTTGCCTCTTAAAAGCATTTTGCAATAAAGACATGGAGAGGGGAGGCTTTGTGTGAGCCTGGGTAGCTCCTAGGAGACAGGGTGGCATGTAAAACACCTCTCACGACTAGCTGCATGTGTTGGGGAGAGCTGCAGACTTGACAGTGCCGGAGAGAAACAACACAAGCTGTAGTCTCGATGCTGTCCTGGGGATGTGTGGTGAAGGAGACAAGGACGTGGCATAGCTGGGCTGGCACACGCTCTGCTTGCATTAACAGAGGCTCAGGATACCTGGGGCTGCAGAGCGGGTTGTTCGCTTGTTCCCTCAGTAGGACTGCTTGGTGTTGGGTGTCCTGTGGGTTGAGATGTGCTGTGCTGGTCATTGATAGCTAGGGATGCTGTACACTGAAACATGTGGTACCACACTGTATTTTTTTCCAGAGACAAGTAAATTTGCTAGGATAAAGCTTTAAATTGGGTGGGCGGCAGATGGAGATTTTTGGGAATGTCAGCAAATGGATTCAGCTGAATAAATGAGGGGAGGAGTATTTGATAAGCCTGAAGGAGGAACATTTTGAAGTGCCTTAGAAATTACCCTGTATCCCTGAGCAGTGTCTAGCCCACCTGTGTGCTCGTTCTTGATTGTCCGGGACAGTGCTTTGGCACCATTTACCTGTGTCTGTGGTGCTCAGGCATCAACAGGGCTTCTGGGGGATGTGATGAGGGATGGATGGATGCTGGGGACAGTGACAGGGCCCTTCTTCAACCTTCCTTTCTAGGAGGTGACAGCAGCACTGACTGTGATCCCAGGAAGTCCAGGGTCTCTCTTCTGGGGACCTCCATCTGCAATCTTGCTGTTAGACACAACCATAAGAGGGAGGTTTTGAGCCTCTGTGAGGTTTCTTTGCAGATCCCAGGGCTGGGATGATGAGGGGTCCCCAGACCCTCCCTGTGGGGATGAAGGGATTGGTCTTGTAATATTCTATAATATAAATACATGTGGCTCTGTTCCTTTCCCAGGTTCATTGCCAGTGCTGCCTGTGAGGACAGGGGATGAAGGTGAGGATGGGATGAAGGTGTTCATCCTCTCCCCAGCTCTTTCCAGGGCTCTCTTGCATGTCGGTGAATGTGACAGAGGATGTGACACGTCCAGTTTCAGCCTGCTACAATTTGGATGAGCTCTGATGTTGGTGAGCTCTGCTGGAGCTGAAGGCTTTGCTACTGGGGAAAGCCAGCCTTGTTCCGCTGGCTGTACCCGTGTCTACAAGGATAGCATGGAGCAGGCCATGGGGAAGTGTTTCTAAATGCCAGGGTGCAAACATCTCCTTGGGCAGCTGGGACAGGGAGCTGCAGGATGTTGTGGCATAGGCTACGTGCTCAACGAGGTCATCTGTTTGCTGGAGAGCCTGCGTGTGGTGCAGGGATGTACTCCTGCCTGCTGGCAAACCACCCATGTCCTCTCTGGGGCTCTATGTTCCCCTCCTTGGGTTTCTGGGTTTTGTCCACTGCATTAATCCCTACCTCCCTACCTGGTTGTCTGGTTTAAATATAAAAAAAAAAATATAACAATGCTGATGAAGGCTCTAGAATGCACTTGATGCATGGCATGCAAAGGGCCATGGCCAAGGCTGCAGCTAAGATGCATGGCAGGGGTGACTGCCTCCGAATGTGGGTCTGTGTTCTGCTGTGACACTGGATCTAGTGAATCACCATGACTCTCCTTTCTGCACACAGACAGGGCTGAGCAGTGGGGTGATGGCGTGGGACAGATGGGTCACACTGCCAGCATGTGTCACATTTGTGTAGAGCTGGCCAAGGGAAGCTCAGCACAGGAGACCTGGGAGCGTGGTATTCTGGGGAAGGCTGGGACAAGGTGGAGACATACCCTTGTGGGAGGTAAAACCAAGGGTACTGCAGAGCCTGTGATGTCCCCTGTGTCCCATCTCCCTGTTCTGCCATGTCCTGTTCTCATCTCTCTTTTGCTCTGGCAGGGACAGGGCAGAGTTCCCGTTTGCTGGAGCACCTGCCAGACCTGAAGAAGGGGCGATGCGGGGCTGTGCGAGTCTCCCTTCAGAAGCAGAGGGTACCACCGAAGAGCAGGAGGAAGATCAGCCATGCACGAGTGAAAGGGAAGGGTAAGTGATGGGGATGCAAGAGGGTCTGTGGGCCAGCCATGGGTTCAGCACTGGCCAGGAGTGTGTGGAGGTGTGACCATGGGGAGGAGTGTTGGGGGTACGTGTCCAGCACCCTGGACTCTACAGGAGATCACGTCCTTTTCTGTCCCAGAGAGGTCAATATATTTAGTATTACTTCAGCTGGATGTGGTCTGGGAAATGGAAGTGCCTGCACAGCACTGACAGCAGCCATCCACTCTGGCAGCATGTCTGCGCAGAACCTGTGCTGGGCTGCACCCTTGTTTCCTGACCTTCACTTGTCAGGGCTGAGCTCTCCCATTGCCCACCTCTGCCTAGGCCCAGGACAGCAGGACCTGTGAACTGGCCGCTCTCACCCAGAAGGCCTGTATGGGGCTGATCCAGGCTCACCACAGGCCCCCAACAGTGTTGTGGACCCTGTAGCCTCACAGCAGTGCCACAGGGCACCAAATTCATTAAGCGTGGTGTTTTCTGTGGCATGGGATGGTGTGGGAGCAGGTCTGCTTTGCTGGGGACTTTGCTGGAGATCAGTCCCCCATGGGGTCCTGCACTGTGGGGAGCAGGGCTGCGTGGATCTGTGGAGGGGAAGCAGAGAGTTCTGGCACCCAGCTCTGGTTGCCTCCCAGTAAGCTGTAGTGCAGTGTCTGGAGCTGGTGGGTGCATTGCCAGCTCCTGGGTGATGGGAGGGGCTGCTCTGGGGTCTTGCAGAGTGGTCACTCTGGGTGGCTGCGTGCCTCTTTCCCTGTCATTTGAGAGCCAGGCAGGTAACCTGTGCCCTGCCATCCCTCCCTTTCTTTGCTCACCCCCACAGACCAATTCTCCTGCACCCTTTCCTTGCCTGCAATAATTTCCCCAAAGTGCCGTGAATGGTGCTATCCGTGTTGCTCCAGTGCGATAGTTCCCTAAAGCTGAGCATGTGCTAGCAAACCCAGTGGCACTAAGTCACGGGGATTACTTACAGCCTGGCGCATTGTAGAGAGGAAACGTTGCAAGGTTTTTTTCCTTTTCCCAGGAGCTCATTCCTGGTGCATCAGCAGGGTGGCCGTGGGATGGTGCTGGCGTGGGTCTCGTGTCCGCAGGGGACGGCAGAGCACTGCCCACGTCCTTGCACGTGGCTGTGGCATTGGGCTCGGGGCTGTTTGCTCAGGCAGGTGCGGTCCCCGTTCAAATCCGTGGGGCCAATGGGAGCCGCGCTGTTCAAACGTGTGGCGGTTGGACGCGTGTCCCATGGAAACCCAGCTGCACGGCTGCCTGTCACTCCCTGCTGAAACGGCTGCTTGGCTTTCCCGGGCTAGGCAGGGAGGGCTCCAATTACTCGCTAATTAGAGGTGTCTGGCCATGGAGCCCAGCAATGTCCACAGAGTCTCGCTCTGCACCCGCCAGGCTGACCCCCTGGGAGCTTCTTTCTACCTCGCCACATTCGGTAAGCGTTGAGCGTGCATCTCCAGGGAGCAGGGGCCGCCCATGGTGCCCATGGTATGTGGCCGTGGCTGTGACCCTGGCTGGTGCGGCATGGGGAGCCACAGCAGGTCATGGCCAAAGCCCAGCGCGGTAAGAACGGGCTGGAGAGCTGCTCCCTGAAGACATTAACACTGAGCGGCAGCCTGCTCGCTTCTGCCTCGCTGAGCTGAAATAATGCATGGCTCCATTGAGAGGCAAACCGGGGAGTGCCCTGAAACCAAGCTGCAGCCACTGAGGCGTGCTGCAGCAGTCAGCCGGATGCTGAATACCCAGGTTGTTTTGCCCCCTGGGTGGACACAAGCTGGGGTTGCTGTGTAGGGCTGGCCGGAGCTGTGCCTCCCATTAGGGCAGAGCCCACATTTCCTTCTTTGCTCCTTTCAGGTCTTTCTGTGGCTGCATCAGCTTTGCTGCGTGGGCTTGAAGAAGTCCATGGGCAGTAGTGGCTTGGCTCTGCGGGCTGGGGCCAGCCCAGTGGTGGCTGTGCTGGGCTGTATACCCACCCTGTGAGCAGGTGAATTTGACAGCAGATGCCATGGCCATTGCTTGTGGTTTGTGATGATGGCTTGTCAGCAGTCATCTTATGCAGAGGGAAGCTGGGTGCCCATTCTGGGTGGCACTTTTTAAGCAACTGTTTTCTTTCAAAGCTTCTGCTTGTTTTAGTGAGCTGGGCAGGCAATCATGCGATGTGCTGTTAAAGAGGCTGCAGGGGAGCAGAGAGGGTTACGTGAGTGGAGCAGGGCATTCCTTCCCTGGGCAACCAAGGATTGTTGCCCTTTCCCCCTTTTGTCTTGTAAGCATCAAACTGCTGAGGACAGCTTTGAAGCTGAAATCCTCTGTCTTTGTCTGTAGGACTTATGCATGCCAAATAATGTGAGTTTTTTGGTGCCTCTTGGCTCTGTAACCAAGTTTGGGCCAAGCATCATCTCTGCAGCTGAAGTTCCCTTCATGGGCTGATGGTTGCTAGTGAGGTGTAGCATTGTGTGCTCTGAGGAAAGCAGTGGCAGGACAGGGCCAGCACTACTCTCTCCACGTGGGTGGCCAAGGAGAGGGTCTTCAAAAGGGCTGGTGCCAGGGCCAGAGGTTGTAGATGGTGATCTCAGGGTGCTCTGCCTTATGTCCGTGGGGATCTCCCACCCAGGCAGTTATCTTACACTGCTTTCCTCTGGTAAGAGTCCTACCTGACGTGTGCATTGATGGGTTTTGGCTGTCCCAGCCAGGGCAAAACCTGCCTTTTCCCTACAATAAGATAAAAAAACATTTAAGGAGCAGAAACCCAAATTTTCCATTTCTCAGAGATCATCAGTAAGGAACAGATTTTCCTGCCTGCTAGGTCTGCTCCCAAAGAACAACATTCATGTGTCCCCTCCCTTAGCCTGGCAAACTTCTCTTATGGGTGGGAATCTGGTTGATTACCATCTTGTGCTTTTTCATACCCAGTTTTTCCCTGTTCTCCTAGTGCCAGCTTTGTTCATCAGCTTGAATTGCCTCTCCTGGCCCTGTGGGGTCCAGATGGACGGGGCCTGGGCACCCTCTCTGCTGCAGCCCTGCGAGCCGGCTGAGCCCTGCTCTCTGTGATGGGGTGTGCACTCAGGAGCTGCGTGTGGGTCCTGATGTGAGATGAGCTGTCTGCTCTTTTGTCTCCCTCTGGCCTTTCTCTGCACATATTTTCATTTATATTAACCTCTATTGAACACAGGTGACCTGGACAAGCTGTGTCAGGGCCTCTCTGCTGAAGCTGTTTCCCTTAGTTCATATTAGGGATGTATCAAAAGAGAGAAACCCAGAGGATAATGTTTCTCTGACCCTCTGCTCTTGTAGCAAGGTGGAAATGCAGCCCAAGAACTTGCCTTGATAGGGGTTGTGTTTCTGCCCACCCAGGTCTGGAGGACAGTTACTGCTCCATGCATCTGAGAAAATGCAACTGCTGCCACTGAGCCAGTCTGTCCAAGTCCAGATGTTGGTACAGCAAGTCCCTTCCACCAGCTTAGGCTGGATCAGCGCTTTCCAACAACACCTTCCCTCTCTGATCCCAGCCCCATACAAGCACTGGAATTGCTACAAAGCCAAAGAGTGCTACCCTGGCATGAGCAGGCTTGGACCCCTTTGGGATTAGGCAGACTGGCTGGGGCATGCTGGAGTGTGCAATTTGTCCCTTCACGTGCTTTGGAGGTGCTTGGGAGCAGAGGCATTGAGAGAAATCTTGTCTGTTCTTCATGGGGAGGAAAGAACCTTTCCCACCGATACTCCCAGATCCTTTCTACTAGGGGCCAATTTGTGGTACTTTGAAATAGGCAAAACTGCCCATTTTCTCCTTGCTCTCCTCTCTTTGGTGCGGGTGTAGCCTGCGACACAGGGGCCACAGGCACTGTCCCTGCACCACAAGCAGCAGTAATGCACGTAATGCATGAGGCCACAGTCCCGTGTGACCCGGTCCCTCATTGTGCAGAAGCCTTGGCCCCATGTGCTACCCCAGGAGCTGAGCTCTGTCCCCAGGTCAGTGCTGGGTGTAGAGCTTCCTCCCCCCCCCGAATTACCCAGCACAAAAGCTTCCTTTCTCCTCCCCAGGGCCTATTCATTACTGAGCTGACTCCTCGTCATGCTTCGTTAGATGAGGGCATTTTGCTTTCGCTTGTTACATGCTAATAGTGGAACAGTGAGAAGGTTCCCACAGTGTCAGAGATCTGGAGATAGCAGAAGGGTTAAAATCTTGGTCCAGAAGGCTGGGGTGGCATGGTGAAACTGGGGGGACAATATTCTTGCTGTTGTAAATCAGTATTAGCTTCAATGGAGCTGTCTTGATTTATCCCACCTGGCTCTTGTCTTTATTTTCCACCTTGACCTCACTTGCACATGTATAAATGCATGTAAAGAGATGCATTTCCACATGTGCACACATGTGCTCTCAGACATGCAGATACACACATGGACATGCATGTGAGCTGGAGAGAGATCTGAACATTTTCTGTTTTTTTGAGTGAAAAATGAGTTCTCTGATTTGTTTCAGGTCAGGCAATCCCATAAGATATCCCCACCCCAGCAAGCTTAAGCCCTTGGGTGTGTATTTTGCAAAATGAAATGTTGCCTTTTAATTGGAAAGATGTTTAGATGTCTGTAAATTATATTTACAAGTTTATTTTGTTTGTTGTGTTTTGTAAGCTGGAAAACAAGTGAAAATAGGATATTTTGCTTTGGACTAAATGAAACTTGCTAATGATGCTTTCTTTCAATCTTTTGATTCTCCAGGAGCATCAGGAAATGTTTAGTTTTGAGTTGGTCCAGAACAATGATACAGATTTCACCCTTAAAATCTGCACATTTTATGCAGGCTAGTAGGCGTCAGCTCCCAGGGAACCCTCTTGGGAAGGTGTTCAGAGGGGCTGAGCGGGGCCAGCAAGCTGGGGGCTGGCAGCCTGCCCTGCACCCCAGCAGTGTTTCACCCAGGCCCTGGCAAATGCTGTTGACTTAGTCTTTGTGCCAGTCTGAGTATTGTGGATAGATTTTAGGGTTGATGCAGAGTTGCTAGTGCACAGGAAAGCGAGTGTATAACTGTAAGTGGGCTGGTAGAGCAGAGCTGCTGCTCTGGGACCTGTGCCCTAGCTCAGCAGGGGTTTACACATGTGCCTCTCCCAGTCGCTGGCCTCCTGCACAGGGTCTGTGACCGCTTGGCTTTTCAATGCTGGGAATCAGTTGCTGGCAGACAGGTCCAGGCAGTGCTGAAAATCACAAATTGCAGCTCCAGATAAGAGGTGGGAGCTCAGGGATCTGGCACAGGCATTTTGAGAGGCCGTGGGAACTGCAGGTTGAATTTGGAGCTGTGTAAGAGCTGGATTTTATTCTCCTTATCCTTTTATTCTGAGGCTCTGCTTCAGAGTGGGCTGTGAGCAGTGTATTCTTCTGCAGTTGTGGACACTGTGTCTGCAGGTGCTGACTTTGCCTGTCGCCAGCTGAAGGCACGTTTGGGATGGTCCTTCCTTTGTTCTTTCTTTAGAAATAATCCTCCCATCTTGTCCTTGTGCCTCTGCAGCAGGGTTTCTGGATTCAGAGGCCTGCCTGAGCACCCTCAACCTTTGTACTTGGGTTTCAGCTGACCCTGTCCCAAGCAGTCAAGCTCATGAGCACAGGGGTTGGATCTGCTTGTGCAGTCCACACTGAGAGCAGTTCCCCAGGAGGATGCTTGGGCTGAGCTGAGTTACTCTGGTCTGTTCCCTGTGGAACCCTTCTCTGACAGTTCTCTGGCTCCATCCCTCCCACCTCCTCTCTCTGCTCTGAGTCCTCCCTTTCTCACCTTAGGTAGCTTAAAAGGCACTGATGGGTAGAAATGTTGCCTGCTGGCTCGCTGTCTTGTACAGGTAGGCTCTGCAGCACTGATGAGGGACTGCTGAGTCCCATGGTGAGCTCTTGTTGCTGTGTTGTGCCAGTCCGCATGGGGATTAGCCTCCTCCATAAGGCTGCCTGTGGAGTGGGTTAGGTCCTGAGTCCTCCTTTCATAAGCCAGATCAATCTCCTGCTTCAAGAAAGATCCTGTCGTTGCTCCAGGTACTTGGCACTTTGAGCTCTCTTTCTCTTCTATGTCATTTTTCTGACCTGTTGAGGGGCAGAAGTGGACATTCATGTGCTTTTACTAAGATCTGCTCTTTTGACCTGTTAATGACTGTTGGAATCATCCTGCCTTTGATCTCTTGATCATGCTCCTCGCTCTGCTCACGATGACGATGGGCAGCAGATCCCCTGCAAAGCTCGGCAGGCCTGACAGTGGGGAGCTGGGCAGCCCAGGCAGGCAGGTCCTGGCTTGGTGGGTGGCTGTGGGTAAGCCAGTGCATTGGGAGCAAGAGGGATCTCCATCCAGATCTGCTCCAAAGTCACGTTTCTTCCATGTAGCTCTGCAAGGCTCTCCCCTACCACCACCACCTCCTCCTCAATCAAAAGGTCTCGGTGCTGTTGTGCAGGGAGCCAGGCACTTCCCCAGAGGTGCTGCCTCCCTGGGAGCCAGGGGTCCTGCTTGGTCCCAGCCCTCCCTGGGCTCTGCAGCAGAGCGACTGCAGGATGGTGGAGCATTGCTCTTCCCTGCGGGCTGGCTGCTCCTAGCCTCGTTGGCCACCTGACAGTTATTCAGTGTCAAAACACATGACTGAAACCATTCTTGTTTAATCCTAGATTAAAGCAAGTATTGACTCCTGGTTTTAAGAGATTACCTGTCTGCTCGCCAGCCTGTACTGTCTGTGTTCCCCAGGAAATGCAGGAGGCTGCAACGCGGGAGCTCTTGCTGTGCTTTGGTTCCTGGGGGCTAGGTTTGTGCTGCAAGCAGTGCTGCATTAGTCCTTGCACTGCATCTTCTCTGCTCGATAGTGCCAGTGATAATGAACTGTTGCTGGATGTGACAGCGAAGGGATTGTTAAGGCTTTCTCATTTCCCCAAAACCACCCTGGACAGATGAGGCAAGCACTAGGGCAGGCAGGGAGGAGGTGTTTTTGAAGTGCAGTCCCACAGCAGCAGCTGGATGAAACCAGCTTAGTGCCATGGCCCAGGCTTCCCCAGTGGAGCCAGCCTTGGCTGACCCTGCACCGGTGTGTTCCTGCCACCAAAGGCATCAGTTGTCCTTGGCCTTCATCCAGGCTGTCTGCAGCTTGGCCTGCTGTCACCTTCTACAGGAGTGACAGCCCTTTCACCGCACAGAAGCTCAGGAGAGAAGCAAAGGGGAAGTTGAATATGGGCGGGGGTAGGATTTGAACATGCTGCATCCCTCTGTTAAACAAGGGCTAATTCATCCCACAGCGACTGCTTCATCTTCGTGCTCCCATTTCCCCTCTGCCATGGGCTTGTGCCTCCTGCCATCATTTTACTGTGTGCTGAGAAAACAGTATTCAGGTTCTCCTGGAACATTTTTGCATCTGGAGCTGTAAGACTTTTTTGGTAGAAGAAGGTGTTTCCTCCTACCTCTTTCCTCTTGGCTCTCCAGGTGATGCCCCCGTGCCCAGGGGTGGGGAAGCAGGATAGGATGGACCCGTGCAAGCCTCAACGCTGCAGGGTCCCTGCGCTGCTGAGTGCCAGGGGCAGTGGGTGAGCCCTGCCTCCTTCACCATCTCTCCTCTCCTTTCCTCTAGGCCAGCTAAAGCTGTCCATCGAGGTGCGGGGCCGGATCCTGGTGCTGCACAGTGAGTACCTACCTGGGGTGTGTGGCAGGGTGGCCCCAGAGCCCTGGTGGGCTAGTGAGGGGGACAGTACTTCTGTGCCCTTCCTTCAAGCTCTTTGGAGCTTCAAGGCAGCTGTTGGGAACAACTGTGGTAAAGTGGCATGATTGGGAGCTCTTTGATTTAGAGGCCAAACTGAAATTTCTGGAGACCTTTGTTTCCAGGTGACCATGGTGTGTTCATTAGAAAGGCCAATGGGAGTGACAGAACTACCTCTTTTCTTTAGGAAAAACCTGTCTGGAGACACTTGGGGGGCCCCTTGGGATTGTTCCTGCAGTGAAGGATGTGCGTGTCCTAGTCTCCTGGCATGTTTCTACCAGGGGCTTATCAGGGCTTCATGATAATTGTGGTTAAAGAACCAAGGAAAAAGCCAAGAGTGAAATGGTCAGAGTAAAAATTCCCTCACTCTGAACAGAGCAGGCTTGCTGCTGCGCTGGATTTGGGCTGTGTAGGGTGAAAGGGGAGAGCAGGGCCTTGGGACTCCCAGTGGCCTTGGAGGTGGCCACGCTTCAAGGGGGAGGGCACCCCTATCCCAGGGACCTTCATGGCAGGACAGGAGGGGATGGAAAAGGCTTTCTTTTGAGCAACCTCCCACCTTACAGCCCAGTCTCACCCCTGCCTGGGTGTATTGAAATGGGGGCAGAGGATGGCCTGAGCCTGGTGAGGCTGTAGGGACTGGCCAAGCCATGTGCAGCCCCTGTTCTCCACTCAGGAGCTACGAGAGCTTGCTGCCCTTTACTGGCTGTGCAAGGCAAGCTTTGTAAAGAAACAACAGCAGGAAAATGTGGTTTTGTTTGGTCTTTTTTTCTCTCCCTCCAAGCTGTGTGTGGTTCTGAGGGTGAGGCACAGGCTTTACCCCAAATTCCTCCATCTGGAGCAGCCCCAGCGTGAGCTGGGTGCGAGTCACTGTTTCTTTCTGATGCCGTCTTCAAAAGAGGGTCTGGAAAGAGGAAAATGGCCCAGCAAAGAGGCAAAGGAGGCTCAAGGTCTGGAACCTGACATCCTACTGTACGTGCTGGATGCTCAGGATACTTGGTGTGGACAGGAGAAGGCTGGGAGGTGTGGGGTGATCTGTCTTTAACTTTTTCATTCTCCACCCCAGCGTCTTTAAACTCAAAGCAGGTCTGGCGGCAGGAGGAGCTCTTGGTGCCGCCTGTCCTGGCAGAACCTTACAAACAGCTTCACGGAGCACCAGTGGGTCTTGCAGAACCCCATTTCCCTTGTGCACTGGGGTTTCTGTCGGGCTGACCATGTTTATTGGGAGCACACTGATAAAGGCAAAATCACTGCTGCCTTGCTCAGGGCTTGTTAAGAGGGAGCTTAGCCTTGTTCCAACAGCATGTCCTGGGCTACCCAGGCTCTGCTGCACATCTATTGCCTCCAGCCACATGGCTGGGAAACACAGGGTTCCGCAGGGTTCCCAACTGCTGGCAGAGGTGCAATGCTGAGTGCTTGCTGGCAGGGCTGCCATCAGGATGCAGCCATTGATATTTAACTTGATGATACATTTGGCTCCGGGGCTGGGAGTCCAGAGCTCCCAGTGAAGTCAGGCAAATGAAATGCAATTTGCCATCCGGATGCTAAACTGCATCTGCTGGCAACCTTACCCACAGATGCTTGTATTTATAGCATGGGTATATTAAAGAAAAAATACAATAAACCCCTTCACTTGTTTATGGGTGCCCACTGAGAACAGGCTGCGTGTGGGATCCTGTTGGGGTAGGAGGTGGGTTTGGCCCCACAAGGAGGGAGGACCCCATGGAGCAGAGCATTGCGGTGTAGGAAGATGCTTTCCCTGCTGCTTTGGGGCATGACTGTTTCGTTTCCTTTCCAGTCATGGAAGCAAAAGGTTTGATGGGAAAGGAGTGTCAGACATGCGACTCCTATGTGAAGGTAGGTTCTCCTGGGGCTTTGCTTGGAGAGCTTTCTGCTTTCTGGGGATTTCGTGGTTGGCTCCTCCAAGCATGCTCTGGGCTGCCTGTTCCTTCCCTGTTCTCCTCTATCCTGCTCTGGCCGAGCATCCACAGCATGCAGGGAGGTGGCTGGTCTCTTGCCCAGTGCTGGCGAGCTCGCAGGTTTTGTTGGCACAGTGTCTACATGAAGTCCGAAAAGCAGAGGACAGGACCTTGTTGAGGAATGTGTCAACCATTCGTTGCGAGAGCATCCCACTGGGTGCCCAAGGACTGGTGGGGATAAGTGTTTGGCCAGCACAGTGTGGCTCTGGGCTCTCTTGGAGGTCACCTTGGCAGGCTGCTCCCACTGTGGTGTGTACGGTGCAGGAAGCATCTCCCCTATGAGGGGGCTGCAAGTGGGAGACCAGCCAGCAACATTTGTGTACATCAGTCTATATTTTTGCTCTTTTTCTTCCCTCCCCTGCCCCAAGGAGTTTTGTAACACAATTACTTGACATGGATAGGGTAAAGTGATCTAAACCCCTCGTTAGCACAGGCTCAGCTGGATCTTTGAGGCTTAGCCATCCATAAAAGTGGCTGTGCCAGTCTCCTGCTGCTGCAATGGCAGAGCTGGCAGCTGTGTGCCAGTGCTTGCTTTGAGAGTGCTAACACTGCTTGTTTTCCTCTGTAAAGATGTCGATTGTGCCAGATGCTGACTGGAAATGCAGGCAAAAGACGAAGACTGTGCCAGACAGCAAAAATCCCATCTTCCATGAGCACTTTCTCTTGTGAGTATGACAGGGCATATGTATGAGTATGATGGCCCACCCATCAGCACTGTCTTCACACTGAGCATTGGGGACCCATGTGGCTGCTGTCCCAGGGCACCCTCTTGAAGCCAAGACCCTGCGTTTGCTTTTGCATTATTATCTGTAATAAACTTGCATCATGCATGAGCGGGTTTGCTGCTGAGATGAGGAGTGACAGACATTATTCTGCTGTTTTTCATAGCTGAAATGCCTTGAACTTCTGGGCAGAGCTTTGCAGAGGCTCACAAAGCTGTCAGCACACAGCATGGCAGCAGCGCTCCCGCACGGTTGGACTTCCTTGCTGGGCAGGAGTTGGGCAAACACACTCCATTTCCTAGACCTTGCACCTGCAGTAGTATGGGCATCGGTATGAATGAGGAAGGTAAAAGGATTTCCTATAGCTACAGCATGTCCCTGCATGGGAAAGGAGCTGTATGGCTCTTAGTGTTCTGGTAGAGCTTGTCATTGCTAGCTAACAGGTCTGTGTGAGACCTCTGTCCCCATGCAGTGCTTAATTTGGCACAGGGTGGTTGTTTCAGAGCATGAACTGTGGCTTGTTCCTTGCCTTTACCCTTTGATGTTGGATGTATGTCTTTCTGCAAGATTATTTTTCCCCTCAAACCACCTGAGTCGTGTCCCCAGCGCCTGCCCAGGAGAGGTCACATCCCTTTGCAGTTGTCTGTCAGGAACAGGTGAAATAATGCAACAGTGGCTCGTTTGAGGAGGTTGCCATTTGGGGTGATGCTATAGTGCTCCGTACAGAGAATGGAGGAGAAGACCTGGCTCTGGGGAGGGCGATGGGTCTCCAGCTGCGAGGGCAGCCCTTGCCAAGTGCTCCTGGGGAATATCAGTGCTCATGGGCTGTCCCCTCTGCTTCTTACAGCCCAGTGCAAGAGGAGGATGAACAGAAACGTCTCCTGGTCACAGTCTGGAACAGAGAGAGAAATTCCAGGTAAGGGGCTGCTAGCCTGCCATATGATCTCTTTCAAAGGGGTCTGACATGGCAGCAAACCTGCCATCTGCTCTGGCCACCGCACGTGAGTGGCCAGGGTCATTCTCACAGGCGGTCTGTGCTGGTGAGCACCATGCCGTGTGCAGGCTGGCAGAGAGGAAATCCTGCCCTTGCTGCTCTCTGTTGGCATTGCTGCTGCTTGGTAGCCATCAGCTGGACCAGCATTTAAAACTCCTGCAGCCACTCATGCCTGCAATGCTGGCTAAAGCCAAGTGGGGCTGGAGCCTGGCTCTGGGCTGGGGACCTTCCCTACCCCTGGGAGCAATGCAGTGAGGAGGAAAGCCCAGCAGCAAGGAGTCTGGCACCTCACAGGCTGTGCTGCCTGCTCAGGCAAGTGACATCTGCCTGCTTGGCCAGCTCCTGTCAACATTAGGTAGGCTGGAGGTGACCAGGATGCTTCAGTCCAGCTCCTCCTTGCCTGTGCTGCAGCTGAGCTGTGTGGTTACACCATGCTTGCTCAAAGCATGGAGGGGGAGGCAGACCTGGGCACTGCCTGGCTCCCAGCATGGGCAGGGATGTTTGCAGGCTCCCTGCAAAGGGGTGCATGTGAGGAGCTGATGCCTGGGGAGTTTTCAACAAGTGTGTGCTGATGGTCTCTGGCTCTTCTGCAGACAGAGTGAACTGATCGGCTGCATGAGCTTTGGTGTGAAGTCCCTCCTGACCCTGGACAAGGTAACTCCATGCCGGTGTGCAGCATGTGGGACTGGGGCCTGACTCAGGTCAGCGGGTGGATGTAGTGCGCCCTTGGGGCGGGAGCAGGCTTCTCCCACAGTGGGACAAAGATGCTCTGAAGGTGCCCAGGGAGTTCCCTGGTCCCATTTCCAGTATGGATGGCCACTGTGGGACTGATGGTAGTGGGATTGCTGGAGGCAGAGGTCAGGGAGGCTGTTAGAGGAGGGATCCTGGAATTGGGGACTGCCACTCGCTTCTGCAGGGACACAGAGAGTAGCAGCAATTGAGGATGCAGAGATGTGGCCATAGCCAGTGCTGCCTGCCCTGATTGCAGCAGGGCTGCCTGGGGAACAGAAGATGGGGCCAGCCTCACTCAGCCTGGCATGTGTCACATCCTTCACATGGCTGCTGGGTGGTGGCCGAGTGGGTGTGGTGGTGGGGACATGCTCCTCCTCCGAGGAGTCTGCCCAATTCCCTGCGCTCAGCAGCCAGGGCTTCACCACAGGGCTTCACCAGCTGAGGTGGTGGTGGGCAGAGGACAAATGCAGAGGTCTCGGGCTGTTCCTGGAGGCAGCGATGCTGCCAGGCTGTCTCTGTGCCAGAGTCCACGTCCCCACTGCTGCGGATTTGGTCACAGTACTGCTGCCCCAGCCTGGCTGCTGCTTGGTAATACAGCTTTCACATCAGCTGGGTTTGCCTTCCTAAAGAAAGCTGCAAGGCTACTGCTGCAAATGACTCCCACTGACTCATGAAAACACGGAAATGTTTCATCCTAGCTGCTAGCGGTTAGGGGTTTCATCTCTGAGCATGCCCTCTGTACATCAGAGTATCTCAGCTAGCTGGAAGGGTTTTGTGAAGGTGTTAACACATCACCACAGGTGTGGAAATTTACTCCCTAGCAAGAGGTTAAAAAGGAACTATTTGTTGCAGTGACCTGAGAAGAGGGCAAGAGGCAGCTTGAGCAAGGCCTCCTCTGGAATTTGGACAAGTGAGATGCAGCTTTTTTATAACAGTGAAGATAATTAGGCAGAGCAGCTCTAAACTGCAGCCCTCTTCAGGAGGGGCCTCTGATCTGGTCATATCTGGCCTCCCCAGAGATGTCCCTTCCTTTTCAGATTTTGGCAGTGAGTTTCACAAAGTGTCATTGCATGTAGAGAGGACAGAGTGTTTGTGTGTTTGGCACCCACACACAGCATCCTACTCTCACAGGGATGGGAGGAGGATGCTGGGAGTGTGTGGTCCTCCTGGGACCTCAGCAGGGGCTGAGGTGAGCTGGCCTTGTCTTCTGGGTGCTGTGTCATGCTGGATATTCTCCCCTTTCCTCAGTTTTTTCATTGTGGATATAAAACACTCATTTTAAAATGGGCCCCTTCCTCTGGCTTCTGGGAGCCATGGCTCCTGCAACCCCATCTGACTTCGGCTTGGTCCCCAGGATGGTTGGTCTCTCTGGCTTCTGCCCAGCTGCCCAGGGAGCAATGGGAGACAGCAGCAGCTCCCTGGAAGAGAGGCGAGGGATATCCAAGGTCAGCTCTGTCCTCTTGGCTACCCTGGCCACATGGATATGTGACCCGGGCAAAGGGAGCCCTGCTGCAGAGCACCCAGCACTGTTGAAGGCTGGTTTGGGCACCCTACTCTGGCGATATGGCTGGAGCCTTATGCTCCCTGTGAGACTGCCGGCAGCTGCAAACATGATATGGACAGTTTTACTGGTTATTGGCTGTTTTTCTGCACCTTGTCTCCCTCTAAAAACCTGGAAGCTTGTTACTTCAGTGATGCTCGGTCCCTCCTTGCAGAGGGGATAGAGTTTTAGCTGTTGCTGTAACCTAAGAGAAGGACTTAGCTGTGGCTCTGGGTGCAAGGAAGTCTGGGCAGCCTCTGTGTCCTGGCCTGGGGTAGCTCCTGCAACAGGACCCCTCTGGGGCTGCGGGCAACCAGACTGAGTTAAATGGGAGTGAGTATCTGCCCCTGACAGTTTCTTTCCACCCACCCAGGAGATCAGCGGCTGGTACTATCTCCTCGGGGAGGATCTGGGCAGGACCAAGCACCTGAAGGTGGCCATGCGGCGGCTGAAGCAGAGCAGAGGTGCGTCTCCCCACTGGGATGTCTCAGGGAGTGTTGACAAGGGTTGGAAGAGGGGTCAGTCTCATGTCTGTCCCTGCGCCGGCATGGAGCAGGCCCCAGCCCCACAGCACTCTATGCCCCCATGAGCACTCCTCAGTCCTGTGGTGCTCAGTGGGCACTGGGATCCCAGAAGATCGGCATGGGGGAGATCCTGGCTGGTTCAGCAGGCTCTGCACAGGCACCAAGCTGTCCCCTTCAGCCCTCACTCTTGCTTACCCATGGCTGTCTGGGTCTCTGTGGGGACCCCAACATTGCAGCCACTTCTGTCCCTTTTGCTTGGCCTTTCATTGTGCTGATTCCTGCCTCTCAGGCTTTGGACTGAATCCTATGGCCAGACTCTGGCTCTTGGGGTCTGTGCAGGATGGCGGGGAGCATTTTCTCCTGCCTTGGTCTTGCTGTGCCGCCGGGGTGTGTGTTGGCTGGCACAGAGCGGGGTGACACAGCAGTGCCTATCCCAGATGTACAACCGCCCCACAGCTGCTGCCATGCAGGGCTGCCGCAGCCTGGAGATGTGGCCATGATGTGTAAAGAACTTATATACAGTGTGTGTAGATGGAGTTTGGGAGGAAAGGGATTGTCAGGAGATGTGTGCTGTCGGGCTGATACGGCCTTTCCCTCTTTTTTTTTCTTTT
This sequence comes from Ibycter americanus, assembly GCA_035590275.1. Classification (NCBI taxonomy): domain Eukaryota; kingdom Metazoa; phylum Chordata; class Aves; order Falconiformes; family Falconidae; genus Ibycter; species Ibycter americanus. Next base: position 8,774,519 of record JAVJGI010000065.1, on the reverse strand, counting down.
TCTTTTTTTCTTTTTTTTTTTTCTTCTTTTTTTTTTCTCCTTTTTTTTCTTTCTTCTTTTTTAGAGCTGATGCTGGGAAGTCAGAGTACAGCGGAGGAAAGCCCAGATGCTGCGACCATGAAGCAGATGAAGGTAGGTATGACAGGGCTATGACCCACCAGGGGTGCGAAGATGTGGGGTCTGGAGCTGTCTGGCAGCAGAACCTGCATGGAAAGGTTTCAAACGAGCCAAGGGGCAGAGTATAGTGAGGGTGATGCTGAGGTAGGAGCTGTGTCAGTCTCCCTGTTGACACTGTGGCTTTTATGAGCAATTAATTATCCCACTCAAGCACCAGTTGGTGGAGGTGAGTGATGTGGGTAGTAACCCCACACTCGCTCCCCACTGTTTTTCTAGTATATTGCCACAGAGACAAAACACCAGGCATTGACTGGGAGCGATGGGGACGGGGCTGGCCAGCTGCCTGCCACACAGCATCAGTCCCTGGCTGGCTCCGTGTCTCTGTGGATGAGTGCATCTGCTCTCCTCCTCCTTTCAGGGCCTTTTGCTCTGGGAAGGGAAAGGCCCATGGTGGAGCCTCGGTGATTTATAGGAAAGGCAAGGATGGGAAATGGGAACACAAACACATGGCTTGCATCGGAAATAGAGCTCAGCCGGCCCCGTGATTTATCTGTGCCGAATTCCGCTTTGCTGCTTCCCTCAGCTGCATTTTCAGTTATTTGTTTTAAAGCGTAGGACTAAGCAAGACAAACAAAGCCAGCGCCCCTCTCCTCCCTTCCTCTCCGGCAGTCGCCACTGACTTGAAAGATGGTGGCTGGGAAGGAAGACCAATGCTCCTTCCAGCTCCAGCCTGATGTTGCAGCAGGCTGGGTCAATGTGCCTGAAGCGGCCCCAGGCAGTGGCTCCAATGGCCCCACCGCACTGCTGGGTCCCCTGGGAGCACTGGGGCTCCTCGCGCTCCCACCCCGCTTCCCCTGGCCCTGCCACCGCAGCTGCCATGCAAGGGAGCCTGGGGTTTGGGTTCCCTTGAGCCTTTCGTCTCTTTTCCATCCCCATGCGGGAGTGTGGAAGGTGCTTTCCTCTCCGTTGCAACCCTGTCTCCAAGGGGAATGCTGCAACGCTGGCTGTCGGGGCTGTGTGGTACGGACTCACTGAGTCCTGCTTTGTGCCCTGCTGCTGGCTGTGTTAAGAGTTTCTTTTTGTCTTTAATTCCAAAATTACACCATGGGTGCAATTCATTTGACCTCTGTGCTTCCCCCTCTGTGACTGTGAGCACAAAGCATCACGACATGCATATCCTCTAGGTCTATGCTTTCAAAAACAAACTCTGCTTTTTCTTTTTTTTTCCTTTTAAAAAAATATCTCTCTTATCCTTTACAAGTGTAATGAGTGCAAGCTGTCTTTTTAATGAAGTGAAGCTTGCACAGCCGGTGCCTGTGAAATGCTGCTTAAACATCCTCAAAGTGTTTGTGAGAACATTGCAATAACAAAGTGCTCCGTGCGGCTGAAGAATGCCGCGGGAACAAAAGCCACATCAACAGAGCAGGGACTAGGGAATACTAAATAGTTGACAGGAATTTTAATATAAAACTCTCTCTCTTCCTTGTCAGTTAGGGTTTTCAGGAAGCCCTCTGGCTTATCGTAAAGCGGCATACAGCACAGACAGGGGCTGGGGAGGTGAAAGGTGGCTTCCTGCCATTCTTCTCTGGAGCTGGGTTCCCATGGGCGGTCATGCCAGTTTGACTGTGGTTTGTTCCACACTTGTGTGATACAAGGAGATCGGGATTACGGCTGCTTCGGGGGACTGGATTTTCATGGGCTAACGGCGAGTTTAGGGTTTCCAGCCATGAACCGCTTCAATGGACTCTGCAAGGTGTGCTCGGAGCGGAGATACAGACAGGTCTGTATCTCCCATGGAAGAATTCTCTGCCAGCGTGTGTGTGTGTGTTGCTGCAAGTCTCCGTTAAGTTTACATGTGCCTGTGAGCTTTCTTGCCATTTCTGGGCTCTGTGTGTGCTGTTTCTAGGGTGTTGATATGCTATGGTTATAATTTTTAAATTATGATTTTGGGAATATGAGGAAAGCATCTTCAGATATGTGTCTCTAGCTGATCTCTGCCTGTTGCTGCAGTGTGTAAGTGGGGATAGAGGGGGAGCATTTGCTGTGCAACTTGGGCGTAGCACGCCAACGATGAAAGCGTTAAGCTGCGAGGTGTTTCCATTTACCACTTGTTAGAGGAGAGGCAGGCATGGCAGGCAGCTAAGTCTGCCAGGCTGCTACTGTCTCTTTTTCAATTGTTTTAATCTATTTGGAAATTGAGTGTTGCTTGAAGCTGGTTACAACCAACAGTGGCTTGCTTTATGAAAAGTAAATTGCTGTGCTCTGTAAAAGCTGGTGCAAATTCTGCTGGACCTGCTTGGAGTACAGTGCCAGGTGCTGGTTTTGCTTGTGCAGGTCCCAGTCTCCTGCACTTTTGAGTACAATTTTCCCTCCATGGTCTGAACTGGGGCTTCCAGCTCGTGGTCAGCTTTTCTCTGTGCTCCTGTGCTAATCTTTCATGTCACGCTAAAGCTGCTGTGGGAGTCAGTGTATACTGGGAATTGCACAGAGAACCAGCTTAACTAAAAATGCCCACTTCTTGTTGGGGGTATAGTGACGTTTCATGCAGGAATGCTGCTCTGCTTTGTATTAATGACAACTGACTATGATTTGTGTCTTAGACCTCCTCAGTTCTCTATTTTGACAATATCTTCTGTGTTTTTTGACAAAGTTATGGGTACAGTGAGCCTCTGCAGTGCTGGAGTCTCTTACCACCTTGCCACCCACCTTCCAGCTTATGTTAGATGCTCATATTTCTTAATTCTGTGCACAGCGGCAAAAATGGACGTTCAACTCCCTGTAATGGCCATGGTGGTAGGAGCTGAGAAGAGCAAACCGTCAGCAGTGAGAAGCTGCTATTTAGTGACCCAGGGAAGGTGTGTCTGTTGGTGGTGGACAAGAGCCAGCCAGCTCAGGGAGAAGGAGTGGGAGACCTCTTGGTGCAGGGGAAGCTTTGGGCTGGGAAGTGATCGTGGAGTCTCCGTGGTGGGAGAGATGCTGGGCTGGCTCCTGAGGTGCCAGTGGTAACACTTCTGAAGAACTCAAATCCCTTATGCTTTGTATTTGAGATGTGAGGTTGGCTTGAAGGTATGGAGCCACAAGCAGCTGTTTGAGCATCCAGCAAACTCCAGAAAGAAAAATACTCAGCATAGTGGGACTGGACCTATTTTTTGATCCTGCCAGGGGAAGACAGTTTCTCTTTTGAAGCCTGATTTTATGCTGAGCAATCAAGCAGGGACAAGGTGCAGAGAAATGAAAGCTCCCTGTGTTTGCCCTCCCGTGGTAAAGGAGTGAGGAACCAGTTTCCCTCCTTGGCAGCTTCTGCTGAATTCCTTGTCTTCTCTCTGGCTGTTCTCAAAATAATACAGGTCAGATATTGGATTTTTTTCTTTTCTCTGTCATTAAAACAAGGATCTTGACAAATGTCTTGGAGGATGATCAGGTATTTACAGAAACTGTCATATTGAGTCGCTGCTGGAAGCCAGCATCAAAAAGTAAATGTGATTTTATTAATAAGTTCAATGCTTCTTGAATCAGGAGAAGAAGCAAGCCTAAATGAACACAGCATCCATCCTCTCCATACTCAGTGAGACAAAACGTACTCACCCCAGCTAATGGGGTGATGCATACAGAGCCTGCTCCAGTGCAGATGCCTTGCAGACAGGAGTGTGCCGATCTTTGCAGCTTCCTCTGGAGCAGAGGAGTGCTCCTATTTCTGTATTACCCAACTGGAAATGAAATGTTTAAGTGCCTCGCTTGGAGAAGCCGTGTTAGAAATCAGTGTCAGAGCCAGATTGCCAGGTTTTCCTTTTTAATGGCTTATCAGACCTTTCCTTACACTTGCAGGCATTGTGAGTGGAGACTTGTGTATGCTCAACAAACACTCATTTTGTGGCATTCCTCTCTGTTGATCCTCAGCTTGATCTTTGCATTGCTTTTTAGCACCCTTTCTGTCTGCCTTTGACTGCAGCAGGGGAGAGACCCGTTGTCCGTGGGGTTGCAGAGCGATGCCATTCACTGTGATGGTTCCTTTGGGCTCTGCGACTGCTTCTAGAAATGCTGTGTGGCTACATTTCTAAAGGCTATGGGGCAGTGTGTTGGTGAAAGGGGGGATGCTCACTGATCACACGCAGTGGCTGCTTTCCCACTTAACAGGCGACTCTGATGTCTGTCTTTTATGACAGATTACGATCCCTCGAGGAAGCGATGGGTTTGGCTTCACAATCTGCTGTGACTCCCCAGTCCGGGTGCAGGCAGTGGACTCCGGTAAGAGATCAAATCTTTTTTATTCCTCTTTATTTGAATGAATGACTCTGCTCCTTTTTTGCTTCCCAGAGCATGCCGTGACTCAGAATCTTCTATGCCTTGCAGGACTCTGGTTACTTCCAAGAAAGTTCACAATGAATGCTCTGTCACCTCTAATGAGGTCGGAGGCCACCGGGTTAGCGCTGTGTCACTGTTTTGGCAGTGTGTTGCAGTAATTTGCAGAGATTTTGTTTCCTTCCCTCTCCAACCTGAGAACCTGAGTTCCCTCCCAACGTCCAGCTGGTTGGGAGACCTACGGAAAACATCTGTGTGTGGGTGTCAGACAGAGGCTCAGAGGGGAGCAGGATCATGGGAGCTCTCAGTTGCCTGAGTATATCTTCTTGGTGTGGACCTGTGGGATGGACTTGTGTCTGTTGTACCTTGATGCTCCCCATGGCACACCAGGAAACATGGGAAGTTCATGCAATAACTCTGAGAGAGCATTTATGACTGTCTCAGGTGCTGTGTGGTGCATGCATGTATGTTGGAAGTAAAGCTCCAGGCTAGCTGACTGCACTTTATTTTCAGGTGTGGGTGTTAAAGGAAACAGATTGGGTTTGGAGGAGTGAGTGGTGCAAGCTGTGAAGCTATTTGGGTGCCTCCTAGCCTTAGAGCTTCTCCTCCCCCTCACTCTCAGCTGTCTGTCCGGCAGGTGACTGGCATTTGTCTCTTCTCTCCATAGGTGGCCCAGCAGAAAAGGCAGGTCTGCAGCAACTTGATACAGTGCTGCAGCTGAATGAGCAGCCTGTGGAGCACTGGAAATGTGTAGAACTGGCACACGAAATCCGGTGAGTGTTCACCCAAAGCATCAGTGAAGGGCTCTGGGAGAGATGGTTTGAGGGAGCCCAGGGCAGGGCAGCAAGAGCTTTGAGTGGCTGCAGGAAGGGAAAGGCTTTGAGGGATGCAGGAGACTGGGAAAGTACTCTCTAGGGTAGAAGAAGGAAGGATGCAGGGGCTGGGAAGGGCAGGACAGGGGCAGAAGCATTAGAAGGAGGAAGAACTGCAGGGCTGATGGCTGTCTGAATGATGCAGGGTGCCTCACTCCCTGCTACCCCATCTCTGACTTGCCCCATGCCATCTCTTTCAGGAACTGTCCCACTGAAATCATACTACTGGTCTGGAGGCTTGTCCCGCAGGTCAAGTCAGGGCATGAAGGCATGATCCGCCGATCGTCCTGCAAGTCTGCCTACGACCTCCAGTCACCACCCAACAAGCGGGAAAAGAACAGTACCATGCCTCCGCGGCCCGAGCAGCGCCGGAGCTGCCACATACTGTATGATGGGAGCGATGGGCTGGTGCTGAACAGCTGGGAGAGGTACACAGAGATCGGCAAGCGGAGCCAGAACACCATGCCACCCCTGTCCCGGGTCCCCTCCGCTGCGGACCAGAACTATATCATCTTAGCGCCTTTGAACCCAGGGAGCCAGGTAGGGCTGCTTTCCAGCCCCACGCTCAAGTTACTGCATGTGGCTGTGGGCTGTGCTTGCTGGATCCTCTGTTGGCCCATGCCTCAGTCTTACTGACCATCTTCTGTAATGTTTGGTAGAGCATATGCCATTTTTACAAGCCAGACATGTGTCCCTTGGTCTGGGGGGGGGAGCTTTCACTATTTTCCTAAAACATTTTCCACTAGGACTGTATAGCCAGGGTGAATGACCTGCTGCCTCCTCTCAGGGCTCACTCTAAGGGTCAGGATATGGGAAGCGCTTCCACTGCATAGACCACGGTGCAAGTAATTGCTCTCATTTTCTGCTGGCGAAAGGATAAAAATTGTTTTCTCCTCTCTGGAGTGCTTTGGCTTTGCTGGGTTTGACATGCTACAATTTGCAGCTGGTTATTGTAAAGTCTACCTCAAGCCTGCTGCAGGTGACTGTGTCTTTTCTGGGTTGTGTCTTACAGCTGCTGAGGCCTGTTTATCAAGAGAACAATGCTACTGTGGGTAAGTTGCTGATGTGCTGAAAATGCTGCTCAGAGCACCCAGCAGAGCTAAACATGGTCTTCCTAGCACTGTTGAATCCTTGCCCTTCGCCCTGCTGCGCTGCAGTGGAGTCCCTCATGTTTTGAGAACAGTGGCAGAAGCCTGGGGCTTTTGGGTAGATCATCTTCCCGCCCTGGGTCAAACATAAGAGCAAGAACCCTACCTGCGAAGCCCAGCTGCTCATGTCACTGGATGAGCCTCATGGTGAGAAGGTCTCTCTGGGAGCTCACAGATTTGGTGAAGGGAAGCTGGTGGCCAGGGAATTTCCCTCAGGGGCACGATGAAAGCATGAAGTGTGAAAGTGCTAAGCATTGCTGTTGCGGCGGTTCCCCAGATGTGTCTGTGGGCCTCTCCATGACGTGTTTTCCTTTTCGCACGTGATGCCCTGCTGGGGGTTGCTAATACCGTGGCCCTGCTTTGAGGTTCATTTTATTACTAAGGGAGTGAGGGTGGTCGTGACTCAGATTTGTAAAAACAGTAGTGCAGGCTGGTGTGCCAGATTTGGGGAATACTCATTTCCTGGGCTCCTGCAAGGTTTCTGGCAGATTCTGGACAAGCTTTCCTCAAAACTCCTTTGAAACATAAACTCATTTTCTGCAACAGGTATGCTGGGTTTCCCTGGAGAACTGGGTATGGTTGGGTTTGCGGGAAGAGTGGGATGGGGTGCGTGGCAGAGCTGGGGACTGCATGAATCCAGGTCTGTGCAGAAACAGCTATTGCCTACTCATTGATTTGGGAGCTCTGGGAGGCTGCACTTGCACCCGGGTCCGTTAGGATGTCTTTAGGGTGAGCTGTGTGTCTGTAGAAGAGCTGACCTAGGCATGATCTTGGAGGAGTGTCTTTAACTCAGCAGTGCCTCCCTGGTGGGGGCACAGCTAGAAAATTTTGTGCTGCCTGTAAAGGTGAGGCAGTGTCCATAGAAAGCAACATGTGAGGCTGGCAAAGCCATGATGGGGATGCTGGGGAGCAGGAGGGAGCAGTGTGGGTCCAAGGCCTCTGTGCTTTGGCTGCTCCCAGCCCTGGAGCTCTGCAGCCAGAATAATTTTCCACAGCTCAGCTGCAAGGGATGTTTTGTACTGTGGGTAATTGCAACTCTTTCCTGCTGTTTGTGGAACCTGTGAAAAGATGAGCTGGACCATGGGGACTTGTTCTTATAGTGGAGTAGGATTTGAAAGGCTTGGACTTCTTCCCATAACAAATTTTAGTGATTGTTTTCAGTTTATTTAATGTTAAGTCTTAAGAGGAAAGAATGCAGTAGTTATCCTGAGCAGTGATTAAGTGTGGCAGCACAGAGCTGGCCACCAGTCACACAGCGACAAGAGCAGATGCTTTGGGCAGGCTGGATGCATTTCTGTGCCAGCGTGCAGAAAACAGGACTTGTGCAGGTGATGAATTCCTCTGATAAAATGAGGTGATTTAGGGATAAGAGGAAAAGCAGGTCCTGAACAGCCCAGACAGATTGTATCTGTCCTGTGTTGATCTGTCTCTCGTGCTTTGATTTTATCTGGCAGTGCAACCATGAAAAAGGGAAAAGAGAAAATGTCAGGATTGTTGCACTTAGAGGTGGAAACAACCTTTTAGGTCACAAGCGCCACCCCCCTGCAAAGGCAGGCTGTTAAAGCAAGCAGTAAACAGCAGGTCTCGATTGTCAACAGAGTGTGGTCTGGCTCTGCTGGCGTTTATCTGAAAGTAAATGTGCTATTTCCTAATACTTAATGGAATATCTAATGTTGGGTAGGTTCACGTATTTGCTTTGGACAAGACCTTATCTGCTCTGAGCCATGTTCACAAGTGTTTTGGCTCATTTCTGCTTGGAAAGGTTGTGGATATCCGTTACAGTGCAGAAAGCTGCTGTGGTGGGAGCAGAAACTCCTGGGGCTGCGTGGCTGGAGGGAGTGATGCTGGGGGGTCTCTGCTGGGACACCCCTCTAACAGGGAGCTGCAGGAGGGTTTCGCACTCATGTTCCTGAGTAATTGCTGTGAGGGAGAATAGGCTAATGCTTTCACCTGGATATGGTAAAATCCAAGTGGAGAGGTCTGCCTGCAGGACCCATGCTGACTTGGTTTGTCAGATTCAGGAGGCAGGAAGGAAATTCTTTGATTTTTCAGTGGGGCTTCTTTTGAAGAAGGCATAGTTAGAGAGTGGTTAGAGAGACATTCAGTTCCTGTTGGAGTTGTTGCCTGGAAGTTTTAGGACAGAGCACAGGTCACTGATGCCCAGCAGGACACAGTCTGGGGTTGAGGGCTCTTGGAGAACGCGGACCCGTCCCACCTTCTGTCCTGAGCACGGTAGGTCCTGCTGCTGCAGCAATGGGAGTTTGTGTATGGCAGGAGAGGTGTGCACTGTGAGCCTGAGGACATCAGGGATGACCAAAACTGTATGCTGGGGTCACCAGAGAATGCCAAGGCCTTTGGGCCTAATGCGTTAATGTCAATAATGGGAAATATTTCACAGCTGCTCCCCTCAGCAGCCATGCTGCTGCAGCACACCTAAGAGCAGAGCAGCCCAGCGGGCAGCAGCTCGGCAGCTCCCTTCTGGTTCTGGTCCTGGTCCTGTGTGTTGGTCTCATCCCAGCTCCATGTGCTGGGTCTGGGGAGAAGGACACATAAAGCCATCCCTAGCACTGCTGCCTCCAACAGATCACCCACCAAACCATCTAGTTGCTCACAGCTAGTTGTGCATATAGGCACCAGCTCCCAGCAGACTGCGATGCTCTCGCATCTTTGCACTGGTGCTGCGAAAATGGTGGTTTCTATCCAGGTAAATCATCTTCAGAGCACTCCGTGTCCCGTGCCTGTGCTTGTGACACAGTGCTGGTGGGAGCTTGCTGGATGTATTCAAAAGCATTTCTCTGGGCTGGGGAGAAAGGGCTTAGAAATCCTATAGAGCAGCAATTGCCCTTCAGTAGGGGAAGGAAGGACTTACCCACGCAGAAGCTAGCAGGGAACAATGATAACTGTTGGTAGTTAATCACAGGATTATCAAATATGTGAGAGATCCTGCAACTGGTTTGACATGCCACCCAATGTCTCCTGGTCTCTGGTGATGCAGACTGGCAGGTGTGGAGTGGCCAGAGTAGGTGCGGTTGGCTTGTTGGGAAAAGTCATTGCTCTGCTTGACCAGCTGAGGTGGGAGACTGCAAAGGAAAGCTTCTGTGTAATCCCTACTTTGAAAGAGGATAACAGCTTTCTGCAATGAAGAGGGACAGAACGAAAAGCCAGTCAGGCTGCTCAGACTTTTTCCAGCACCAAAATGTAATGCTGAAAAACAGTGGATGATGTTGTGCCAGCCTCATGCAGAATGAGGTCATCCTTTATAAATACACCCCAGCATCTGAGTAACCATTGCGTCCCTGGGAGTGATTTGGAAAGGCATGGATTGATCCCATGCGCATGAATGTGTTTATCACTTCTGTCCCTTTCTCTGACACCTCCAAGTATCTTCTGGAAACTGTGATTAACCTACCACCCAGCACCCCCTGGTGTGAAATTCCTGCATTTTGCTAACTCCCATGCCCAGAAGCTAGAGCAGGCAGGACCTGTGTGGATAAAAATGTCCCAAGGTTTAAATTTCCAGTGTTCCCCCACCCTGAGTTAGTCACAGATGATTTCCCCCTCCCTGGAAAGGGAAAGGTTCAGTGGTGCAGGCAGGTATTCCCTGGCGATGGGAATCTCCTTGGTACTCCTGTGATTCAAGAACGACCATTTAAAGTCATGTTTGGGGTTGTTCTGTATTTCTTATTTCATACTTTCAGTACTGGGATAGGGAGGTGCATATAATAGTACCACATCTCTTCCTCCAGAGTACCGTATTCATAAATTGTGCAGAAGGCAGTGTGCACCCAGAAACAGATGTGCTGGCCTGCAGCTGAGCTTGCTGTGACTTCCTTGGGGTTTTGTTTGTATGTACATAGGTGTGTTTTTGCTACTGGTGTGATCCTGTTAAGTCTTTGGTCCAGCAAGCGAGTAGCTCTTGAGCAGAAATGTCAAGGGACATCTCATTTTGCATTAGGAAAAATGAAGTCAGTGCTGTTATTTCGTGAATCCCTGGGAAACTTTGATAGCAGAGTGATGAATGTCACTGCTGCTTTTGGCTCCAGCTATTCCCCTTAGGCTTTACGTGCCCTCCTCCAGCCTGCGAGAGCAGGAGCCGAGCTGGCAGCTCCGCAGGAGCTCTCTTCTGATTCTATGTTTCCTTCTGCTTCCTCTGTTGGTCCAGGAAATGCATGTAAAGGGAAATCGCACATGGGGTCTGGGAGAAAGTCCAGGCTGATGAAGACTGTGCAGACGATGAAGAGCTACGGGAACTACCAGAACTGTACCATAGTGAGGCCACACATCCCACACTCCAGCTATGGCACGTATGTGACATTGGCTCCCAAAGTGCTGGTGTTCCCTGTCTTTGTGCAGGTAAGCGCAGCTGGTAGCGAGGTGTTACAAATCTAATGCAATCGGTGCCCAGCACAGCAGGTTCTGTCAGAGCTTGCTGCTGTATGTGGGGTCCAGGCTGTCAAGCCATATTTTTCAGCAGTATGTACCATGAATGCATGGATCCCCTGTCATCCTCAGCTCTTTCTTTTGGAGCTGGCTATACTCAGCGCAGTGCAGGGTACTTTCTCAAAGGGAATTGTGTCCTGCCCAAGAGATTCTCTCTCAGAGTTTTTTCCCTTCTCAACTTTCAAATCTGGTCCTCGGGTAGTTGCTTGAGTCAGGTATCCCAGCTTCTGGGCTTTAGCAACCAACTTCGTGTCACTAAAGACCAATATAGTTTCTTCCTGTGGGTTCTTTGTGCTGTTAATTATAGTGTGCAAACAAAGGTTTTTTAGTTTAGCTGGTGGCCAGCACTAAAATCATGGACAAGGTTCGAGAGCAGTAATGGCTTGACAGAGGACGTTCTCAGTCCCCAGTTCCATAAACCATTTTCTTAAAACTTAGCCCTGAATTTGGTGGTAGTAGCTGTAACTACCTCTGTGTCAGGTAGTCCTTCATGTGGTCAGAACCCCAGAAAATCTCATCTGATCCTGTATGTTTAAGTACATTACTGATAAATACCTTAATCTCTGAGACTGTGGGGAGCCATCTGTCCTCCCCGCTACCAGCAGTGGCACTGTCATGTGAGCTCAGACTGGTGATTTCCTTTGGGCTGAAACCCATGATCCATGTTGTCTGTCACTCCGGCCTGAGCCAGAAGACTGCCTGGAGACAAATGTGGGGCTGGGCTGGTGCTGGGGGGCAGGCATATGCTCACCTCCATCCTCCCCGACAGCACCCAGGTGACTGTTCATGTTAGCACCAGGGCGTTCACAGTGTGCGCAGTTTGCCTTTTGGTAGGAACATGACTGGCACCTCTGCCTCTTTACTCCTAAAACTTGTGTCTTAGATCAAGCCTGGGGTGTTTCTGCCACTTCAGGAACTGGCGCTTTATGTTTGCACTGTCTCATACTGCAAGACCCCTGTGGAGGTCCCCTCATGTGCCTGCTGGCCGTGCTGCTCGGGAGGATCCTGGGCTGGTTTTGCAGGGTTGGTTCTGCAGTCAGGACAACTTAACCTGTCCTGTTCTTCTCCAGCGTTAAACAGAGAAAGTGCTGGCTGGGGAGCTGAGCGTGCAGTGTGGCATGAGAAAGGGCAGCCTTCTTAAAGCCGCTTTAACTAACTGTTAAAACTGGTTAGCAAATATTCTTGTCTGAGGGACGTGAGAACCTAACATGCCACTGTTGTGGTTGTGTTTCCTGCTAAAAAGCGCCCATAACCTGCACGGTGCAGAACAGTTAACGTACAAAGAGGTAAGTGGCTGGCTGTCTTTTTATAGATGGGTCTGACGTAGGTGTTAAGTGTAAGGCTTTCTTTTTATCGTGTAGCTGGACTTTCTGTCCTTTTGAGCTCAGTGTGGGGTAGCTTCTCCCTAAATTAGTTACAGCTTGAAGTGAAGACAAAGTGGGTTTGGTGGGCGGAAAGTTATTCTGGCAAGCCACACTTCCAGTGGAAGGTTTGACTGTTTCTTTCTTTTTCTATTTTTTTTTTTCCCCCTTTCAAATGTAGCCGCTAGATCTTTGCAACCCAGCCCGGACGCTGCTTCTGTCAGAGGAGCTGCTTCTTCATGAGAGCAGAAGCAGGACTATACAGGTAAGGCTCTTCCCATGCTGTCTGAGCTTTCTAAATGTGCTCTTCTTCAGCCTTATATAGTAGGTTGAGAAGGGAAATGTTTTATTGTGCGGTACTTATATTAATACGATATTTGGAAAAACTTGTAGTCAGTTTATCATGGGATGAACTAAATATCAAAATTCTTCTCTGCTAGAAATCAACTTTTTTTCTTGTCTTCCTTCATGCTCACAAAGAAGAAATTGTGCATAGCAAATGTCGGTCACAGCCCGGCAGCTGAGGCCACTGGCAGTGTCAGAAAGAGGGACTTTAAGAATATTTTGTGCCAGGTTAGAGAACTAGGCAGAGAACTTGTTACAGGGGTTTTCAGAAACTGAGTGCCTGAAACAGGTTACATGTCCAAACTCCTCTGTCTTTTCTTACTTTGGCTTCTTTTCTGCAATGTTATTGGAGGGCTGTTAAAAGTCTGGGGAAACAACTAAGCTTTGGCTACATGCTGAACCTGTATATGTGATGACTTTCAACATCCAAACTGGCAGAGTTTGGATGTGTTGATTACATTTGCTGCTGGCTTCACTTGCATCCAACTGTAAAGTCTGCAGAGCCCTGGAATCTGGGACAGAGGAAGCAGCAGTGTGAGAGCCCACTCATGCATTGCTCTCTAGTGCTGGAGGGAACTGCCGTTTCTTTTGGGGCATTTTCAGAGAATCTCATGCTGTACAGAACAATTTTGTTTTGAATTTAGTTGGAGTGAACAATGTGTCATCTTCATAGAGTCATAAACGGATTTTTACTTGACTAATCTTAGTTTCTGGGTATCACCTTCTGGGTGGCCAGCAGCAGAATCTCAGAGACATGTCATATCACTGGCCTGTACAAAACAATACAAGATTGTGTTAAGTGACTACTCTCTCTTTCTGGTTTTCAATGTGTAATTCACCCCTTGCTTTGACTTGAATAACTTTTTTTTTTTTTTTGCCAAAGTACATGAAAAATTGCATGATCAATTAGGAAACTTGGCACTGGTTTGTAAATAAAACTTCCTCTGCCTGTCCTGCTGTTCTTTGCTGCTCAGGGTCTTCCAAGCACCTGCAAGAATGAAAATCAATTAAAAACATGGCTGTGTAGCACAGCTGTGGTCGATGGCTTGGAAATATGGTGGCCAGCCTAAAGTCAGGATGCTTCTCCTGGGTGGTTTGGAGTTGCTTGCTTTCAGGTCAGACTCAGAGGTCTGTAGTAGTAGCCAAATGTGGAATAATGATGAATCACTAATGCCGTTTGCAGCCTGGGTGGAGCATGTGTGTGCATGGGGGTGTTCATGTTTAGGTGGTGGAGCGCCTCCACACACGTTTGAAGGTCTGCTGCTCTGTCTCCAAATGGCCACATTGGCCATTTCAGAGACTCAGCTATGGGCAGGATCAGAAGGAGGACGTCTCAGGGAAAGGACTCTTTTTTGCTTACGATGCCCTAAGGATGAGCGTGAGGCTGGAAGAGGATTTCCTAGTTGGAGCTGCTGCCAGGAAAGGGCAGGATGCTGTATGCTGGCCAGGAACGTGAGACAGCGTTTGAGAACGATGGTGCCTTGAGGCTGTGATGTCTATGTAAGCCTGGCAGAGGGGCAAGGCAAGAGATTGTGACTAAGCATAGTGAAAAAATAGAAGCAATGAATGGGAACAAGCATGTGGCAGTATCTGCTTTGAAGGCAGGAGTCTTTCCTTTGGTGTGAACCCAGGTGTGGTGCTGGAAGCTGACAGTTGTAGGTAGCAGCACTGGGACATCAGCCATGCCCCTGGGGAAGGGCTTTCTCATGTCTGTAGTGTGTCACAGGGTCACTTCAGGCTTTGCAGAGCTTCAAGGAATCAGTGCAGGTCTCTCTGGAAAGCCAGAGAGTGCCCTTCACCAGTGGAGCAAGGGTGTCTGCTTTGGTCCTGATGGGCTGTGAGATAAAAGAACCTACAATTCTGAAGGCAGCAAGACCTAAGATGGCCTGGACAGAATGGAGCTTCCCCTGGTACAGAAGGGCTCTGACTTCTCTTTTTGCTGGACTTGAGCTCACTCCCTCTCCAGCTGCCTCTGCTGCCCAAACAGAGGCTGTCTTGTTTCTGATCAGTCCTTTCTTCCATGTGGTTTTCCACTTTCCCACTGCTCTTCCCACCCAGCCTCTCTCAAACTGGACCACTGCCTCTGTGGTTTGCAGGACTGTTTTCTGCATATTATTCTACTTTGGCTAAGTGGCTTGAGAGAGGAGGGCCCATGTGCAGGGTCTGAAGATGGAGGTCCTGTTTCTTTTTTTTTCTTTTCTTTTTCCCCCAGAACTCAGAATCTTTTCCCCTTGGCAGGTTCCACATCAGGCACTGCATCCTCATCACTGAACAAACTCTCTCCCAATCTCCTAAAGGAGTCAACCTATCTCCCTGGAGGCTTGCCAGGATCTGTCGTTTCCCTGACCTTACCTCTGGGGCAATCCTTATTCAGGCCTTAATCACATCCTGTCTAGACTTTGTTGCGATTCCCGCTTTTATGGTCTTCTGAAATCCCTCCAGCCTGTGAAGTGCCAGAGGAACCAGCATGATGCAGGCGATTGTGCACAAGGTGTTGAACACGGGCTTTGTCCTTGTTGGTCTGTCTCTAATGTACCTGGAGGCAACTTTCCAAAGCCCTGTGGTACCTTCACAGCATGGGCCGTGCTCACTCCCTTCTCATCTCTCTTATTCTGCCATCCCAGCAGGGCCTGAAGATCAGGATGGTCTTCCCTTGAACCCTGAAAGCCCTCCAGCTCTGCCAGGAGTCTGGAGGACATGGGCTGGCGTGCCCAGGTTTTATGCTCTTCTCTGCAGAGCAAGTGGCTTTTCTCTCTCATCCCAAGTGTTGCACTGCAAGTTCCTGGCACTCCTGGCCTGGGATGGGTTGCCAGCTCCTGTTTCAGTGGGTGGCTGAGTTTGGCCAACACAGTGGCTTGACCAAGACCCTACTCCCTGGCATATATGTTTCAAGATCTTGTTTTCAGCCTTTTTCAGACACTTTCGTTTGCGTGAGAATACCAGAAACCTGCACTTAACTCCTCCCTCCACCACACTAGTCCCACTTACTCTGTCCCTTTGTCACTGCCTCTTAATATCCTTCTCTTCTTCATTTTTTACACCATTTCCCCATCTGCATAACCACTGCTTATGCTAGTGTTTGAGGGTAGATGTGTGACCCCTTGAGGTCTTCAGTGCCTGTTCTCCCCTGATGTTCATGGTAGGAGAGTCTTTGATTTAGGTAAGCCAAGGTGAGGTTCAAGGTTGACAGCTAAAGCCTTCACCATGGGTCGCCTTTTGGCCAGCGTGGTTGTGTATCTTCATCAGAGTCTAGCTGAGCTTATAAACTCCTTCCTGAGTGTATAAATTCCTTGCCGATAATCTTGGCAGAAAAAAACGTATGAGGTGATAAAAAAGGGTAAATGTATTGCAGGCTAAAAGACTGCTGAGAGGTCTCGGAGAACATGCATTTAATCTGGATACGTGTAGAAGTAAAAATCCAGGAGCAAAGGAGCAGGTCATGCTTAGAGAGTTAGGGCTGTAGCATGGAAAGCAATGACTCAAAGACTTTAGTGTATCACTGAAGGGTGGTAAAGTTTCCCTGACCTGGGAAGTTCATGCCCATCTCTGAAGTGCCATGCCTGTGTGCCAAGCACCTACCCCACCTACAAAGCCTAGACTGCTTCTCTTTTTAGACTGGGGCTCAGATGACTGAGATGCTAATGTATGAAGCTGTGGCATGTGGATTACTTTTAATCATGTTCTCCTATTGCTCTGGTCCCTGTGAAAACTGAGTAACTGCCCATGCAGAGCTGTAGTCAAGAAAGCTATGACTTTGAAGCATATGATCAGGGGAGCACTGAGTGGAAGTGACTGGGTGTTATCACCTTGTATGTGGGGACCTGCATCATTCTTGGTCTGATGAGACCAACAGCGGTGTCTGTGTCATAGAGGATGCTGAGAATTTTGATGATCTCACAAGAGGGCTACAAGGCTAAATCAAGATCTGAAAAAATTCAGGAAGATTAAGAAATCTTCATCCATTTAGCTCAACCAAATGAATGCGGGCACATGAACTCTGCAAATACAACCCTCATTCTGGTATCACTGCAGTTTCTCTTTTGGGATTGCATCCAGTTTTTCTGGAGAAGAATCCAGTACTGGTAAATAGAAAATGTGTGTGGCTCGGTTCTAGGGGTGGATACCTGTCTTAAGAGCTCCCTGCCAAGGATTCATCTGGTCAGCTGCAGGCAGCATTCCCTGGCTAGTGATGCAGGTGATCATCACCATGTTCTCCTTTGGCAACTGAAAGCTCTGTCCTAAAAGACCTGCCTCTGCTTCACTCTGCTTCCTCAGCTCCCTCTGCTTTGCTAGGCATGGCTATAAGACTATTCCTTAGAGAGAGAGAGGGACCAATGTCTCAGAAATCATCTGCTGGCTCAGGCTTTTCCTGCTGAGCACTGGGACGAGCAGGCAGAGTTTGCAGTAGTCCATTTTGCCAGTGTCTCTGCTGATGTACGGCTGCAGTTGCAATGTGCAAACTCCTCCCTGCCGTAACTGAAGTGGTGGCTCTCTCTGCATAGATGAGCAGAAGAGGAGTGGGTTAGGAAGAGAGTTAACTATTCTTAAGCTTGAATGTGAAGGTGCTTTGTCTTCAAGGCTAAATTTCTGGGCACCTTTTCATGTTTTTGTTACCATGTTTTGCTTTACGAGGCGTGGTTATCATTTCTTCCTTCCTGCAGTGGAGCTCTGTAGCAGTCCCAGTGTTGATCTCCTGTTCTCATCTTGGGGACCAGTGCTTTCCACCTCCCCTCCTGGCTTTCATTTTCTCTTGTTTTCTTTTAGGACACACTGTAAACGTGCCCCTTCCTCCTGTAACAATGCTTTGCCAGCTATAGTCTGTAGTCAGTCCAATCTATCAGCAGAAGAGGCTTTGCTGTTTGCCGTGGTGCAGAGCACACCCAGATGAACAGTGTCCAAGACATCAGTGTCAACCTCTACAAACATTTCCCGCCCCCTCCCTCCTCCCCCCCCGGCCCCCAGCCCCGTAAAATCTATTCACATCCTCCTAAAAGGTCTGTCTGACAACTGCCATGTGGCCTTGATCACTCTAGTAATAACAGAGGTGTGCCTATCTGTTTTCAGAGGAGTCCTTTCATTGTGTCAGTTGTTTTATTTCTGATTTTGGGGTAGGAAATTAGTTCTGGGAAATACACAAATATACTCTGACTCTCCAAGGAGCATCTCTGGTGGATTCTGTGTCTTGCCTGGATGAATTCAAGCACTGTGTTTCTCTTTTGTTTGCTCTTTTGCTTTTATGAGCCCTGTGATTTTTCATGGTAGATACCAGATCTGTTTGCAAAAGGTTGTTAGAGACATGTTACAGCTTGTCGGTGGTGTGATGGCAACCTTAGGCAGAGCTCCAGATTATTCACTCCAGCCCTCACCTCTTATACCCGCTGGCTGCTGCCTTAGGGTCATCCATGATTTGAATTTCCCGTGCTCAGCTCTGCAGGTGGGGTAAGTGCTCTGCCCCACAGAACCGGTCCCGTTCCCACCCCTGCGAGCACAGTCTGCTGGAGTGGTCTTGGCAGGCTCTGGTTGTGTGGGTGGAAGGGACACCTTCATTTTTTCCCCCAGCAACCTGGAGGAGCAGAGGGGCCTCTATAAACCGTTTTGTGTGGAGCCACTCTAAAATGAAGTGTCTTCCTGGAAGCAGCATCTAATGGAGATGCTCCTACATAACCCACACCGCTGCGCTTTTACCTTCTCTACATCCTGAATTCAGTCAGTCCCATCTTCCCATAGAAGCACAATGTTACCTGTAAATACTTCTTGTATATTTCTGTGTCCGTGATTCCTTATTTAAATCTGCTTGGATTTGAAGTGGTCTATTTTGTTTACTGCTGATCCTTCTAATCTTTCTTCTACCCTTTAAACTTCTGTGTGTAGTAGGTCTTAATTTTCTCTCTTCCATTTCCAGCATGACCACTTGCTGATCATGCTTTTATCTCCTTCACTTTGAGTTACTGCTCTCAAAATCCCTGAACATCTCTTCTCTGAGGCTAAGGGACTTGGGACATATCTGGTGCCATCCCAGAAAAGTTACCTTTTGGCACAAGATGGGCATGGGGAACTATAAACTTTAGTTTATAATGTAGTTTGTACTTCGTTATTCGTTGTATTAATAATAAGGTCAGAAGTAATGAAGAGGGTGAATGTGGGCACTAGGCCAACAGTGTGTTGAGAGCAGAGGAAGGGATTTTCCAAATAATACAGAGAAAACCAGACACTCCCTGGTTTCATTGTCCATTAAAGCTATGCCACTAGCTTTGTGCTTATTAAGAATCCCACAAAAATGAATTTGCACAGCAAAGAGAAATCTTGTGGCAAGGGCTTGATTTTGGTTTTAAAGCCAGATGCTGCTGCACTGATGTGGGCCTCGCCACGATGCAATTAAATTGTTACCCAGCTTGGCATCCTCCTGACATTTGTCCATCAGCTACTGGGCATGGAGACAAGCTGTCCTGGCAGTGTGTCCCTGTAAACAGTGACTCAGTCCCTGTCCAGAGCAAAGTCACCTTTCAAAGGGTGACTTGGTGGTGGCAGCAGTGCTAGCTCCCAGTAAGCCCCTGGGATGCTGGGTTGATTTGTGCTTTTGCAAAAGAGTTGCTAAAAGGTCACAAAACTTTCGTTGCTGTTGCTCAGTGTTGCAAAGCAGCTTTCCCTTTGCTGTGGGAGGTTTTTGGGAGCATCCCAAGGAGGGTTAAAAGCAGCCATGTGCCCACACACTGCATCCTGTGCTGAAAGTAGTGCATGGTTTAGCAGTCTGCAGAAGGTCTGGCATCCAGTATGCCCACTGGCATATTGCAGCTGCTTCCTAGCATCTTCTACGCTTTGCTGCATGCCCCCACCTTGTGCTGGAGAGCAGGACAGGCTCAAACCTCGGCTACTGGCATGATGATTGCACCAAGCTGCTCATCCCTGGTAGGCTTCTGGGTCCAGGATCTCTAGTGCAGTGGAGAAGCTCATTCTTCTTATTTTAAAGATCACACTAATCTGTACTGATTGAAGTAGAGACTTCAGGCAAGAGACAGAACAGCATAAAATATACCTTTTGAGTTGTGAGCACTTACCACTGCTCTGGAGTAACTCCCAGCTTCTAGGACACTTGGGTCACTGCCCAAGCACAGAGTTGGGCAGACACTTGGTTCAGTGTTTGCTTTCTACCCGTCAGCGTGGTTTAAAGGTGTCAAGTTTGTTCCCTGCAACTGCTCTCACGGGTTCTGCTGTGAAAGCCAAACTGTTATTTTTCTCAAAGGGAGCACTGAGGAGAGCGAGAAGCTCCTTCATGAGTGTGTTCAGGGATATCACATTTGCTTTTAGGTTGCAACGTCTACAGTGTGCTGGGATTAGTCGGCAACTTATTCCCTCCTCCTGCTCCTCTGATTTATAACTTATGTAAATGGGAAGTGACATGAGAGAGCAGAGAGGGTGTGTTTGTGTGGTGTTAAACTGTTGGGCAGGTTTATCCCTCTTGTCACGGGACTCCACAAGCCTTGGTAGGTGGCTGCCAAGGGAGGGGAGCTTCATCCAAAGCTTGCTGGGAGCACCCCGAGGGGTGTAGCAGCAATCAGCCCCTTTGGGAAGGGCTGCCTGGGCTGCCTGTCATGGCTGGTGTGTCTCCCCAGGGTGAAGGACTTTTCCAGGATGCTGTCTCAGTGCCAAGAGGTGAATTCCTTATAGCTTCTTCTTTGCTCCTTTTGTGCTTCCAGGTGACCCTCTTTGTCTACTCTGACCTGCTGCTCTTCACCAAGGAGGACGAGCCTGGGCGCTGCAATGTGCTGAGGAACCCTCTTTACCTGCAGAGTGTCAAGCTGCAGGAGGGTGAGTGTCTGCAGCAGCACCTGGAGACATTTGGGGCATTTTCTGGGCTGCTAGCTATAAAGATTTCTGGCCAGCAGCAGGATGGCACCCCACTATCCCATTGCTTCCAATATGTGACAGTACCATCCAACTGGTGCTGCCAGATCATCCTTCCTTGGGGTGCAGGGCCAGCATCACCCTTCCCATCCCTGCATTAACCCAGTTCCTGGGAGCTCTCTCTTCTGGGACACTTCAGGGGCACTCAGGTGGACTTTCCAGGGCATTTTGGGTGTATCTCTTGGGTATTTTGGGCTGGCATTCCCCAGAGTCTTGCTGAGCTGTGCTGTTCCCCTTGCTGGTGTTACACTGCCTACAGCAGGGGCTTGCCGAAGCTGAGAAAGGGAAGTGAAGTCTTGAGGTTTCCCCCGTGGTGCCTCAACAGAGTTCAGAGGTTGTCTCCAAGGGAGTCTGGCTAAGCCCTGCTGACCTTTACTTTGTGACTTCTCCCTTCAGCTGCCCACAGTTTTCCCCTGCGTTACCATCTCTCCCCTGTGCATGCCCCACTGGTGAGGAAAGAGCAAACCCTGGCTTTGGTAGGAGGCTGTGGATCATGTCCTTACGCTTTTCACCTTGGCTGGGCTCTCACGTCCAGCTGAGGGCTCAGAGAGGGCTTCTAGGGCAGGGGGTGACTTGAAATCAATTATTTCAAGTTGAAATGCTGGGGCTGTACAAAAGATGGCCTTTAGCTACTCAGGGTCAAAAGAGGAGCAAGCAAATTGCTCTACCACATCCTATTTGCTATGATGGAGCCACTTCTTGGCCCTGGGCCCAGTCCCACCTTGTTTCTTCTTTGGTGCAGTCACTTTTATGGTCTTGTTTTGTGTACAGTTGTCCGACTGCATCAGTGTGGGGCTGGTGGTCTGGCTCCAACTCAAGCCCAGGCAGCAGGTGTCACCAGCCTGGGACCCTATGTGGGAAACTGTAATTACATACAAGGAAAAACTTTTCTAGTGTGAGGCTGGTCAAATATTATGTTGCCCAGAGAGGCTGTGGGATCTCCATCCCTGGAGATGTTCAGGACTCAAAAGGACACAGCCCTAAGCACCCTGATCTGGGTGCTTTGGGCAGGGGCTTGGACTCCAGAGGCCACCAGAGCAGCCCCTTCCAACCCAAATTACTCTATAACTATGACTTGATGTCTTTATGCAGCCCCATGGCACTGACTAAAAGGCATTAATCTTGATCTGGGCTGCTTCTCTGAAGGGATCAGTTTCTGGATCAATTTTGTCACTTGCCATGACTTTCCTCAGCTGAGCTGTGAGCTCTGTGGATGATCTGTGTCTCTTCATGTGCCCCACGTTGTAGTGAGCTTCAGTGCTGGGGGTCTGAATGCTGTGCTGGACACCACAGGCTGCCTGTCAGTTGTTATTTCCCATTTCCAACAACGTGTCTGCTCCCAGATTAATTCACTGACCTATTTGGTGGGGGCAGAAACACAGTGAGGGACATGGGGCACCATGGCACGAGCCATTTAGAAAAGCCATTGAAGCTTCCCTGGGGTTTGTTGAGTTTGTTCTCAGTGCTGCTTATTTCTAAGAAACGGACAAAAGAAATTGTTCCTTGTTGAAGTGCTTGTTGGTCAGCGTCTGCTCCTGGAGTGCGCGCGTGTGCCACTCCTGGCTGCTCTCAAAGGCTGTCGAGTAATCCTGCTCGTGTTCACCTCCTTGAAGAAACCAGCTTCCCTGGTGCTGGTCCCAGCTCTGAGCATGAGGGTCTGTTTGCAGCTCGGCACAGGAATGCGCCTTCTAACCTTGGGCAGAGCAGTTGGATTTCGTGAGCAGTTTTCTACATTATTTCCTTGTTGCCACAATAACTTGGTTGGATCACATCTGGAATAACTTAACAAGCCTCTCCAAAGGGGATGTTTCTCCCTGCAGTGCTGAACCGCCCCCCATGCGCCGGGAATCCAGCTCAGTCTGTTTTAAGGCAGCTCACCCTCCTGGTTTGGGCAGGACTGCTTCAAAGGCGGGTGGAACAAGCGAAAAGATGTCAGTCCCTTTTGGCAGGGATTTTCTGTTGGTCTCCTAAATAACTGAATGGCACATTAATAGGAACAGGCGTATTGCTGAGTATAACAATTGAGACATCTCCGGTACACTGAAGACCATTGTGATGTTTCCTGTTTCTGCTGCTTGCTGCACTGTGCGAAACCAAATCAGTATAATCTGCTTTACAATGCTCTGTCTTCCTGCTTTAGAAGCTGAGCATGGCTGATGAGCACCACACCAGCCAATGTTTCCAGCACGACAGGACTGGCTTCCTCACTAGATACTGTGGGAATTTCCACACGAAGGTCACTGCCTCGCTGGGATCCTGGCCCCCCTGGGTGGGTGCACTCAGCTTTGGGACAAAGAAGAGAGCTCCTGTTTTGCAGCTGGAATGAGGACGCCCAGGCTGTGAGCGCCATCCCCAGCTGGGATCCTGCCAACAAGGACTTTTCATGTGCTGCTTTGCTGTCCCTGACATCCCAGCCCGCCGTATCTTACAGCAAACAGCTGTGACTGTGATTTATGGGCCTCCTGCCCTGCAACAGATGCTCCCTGCTGCTCCAAGAATGCTGGGAAGCACCAAGGGCTTGCACCCAGCCACACCTCCCCGGAGACATGCACCATGGGGTGACAGGCTTGTCCCCTCTTGGCAGCCAGGTGTGGATGTACACAACAGCCTTCACCTCTCCCCACGCCACCAGGGCCCCGCAGCACCCTGCCCTGCGAGCTCCTCTTTGGGTGCTAAACACAGTCCTGTCCCTGCTGAGCAGATGCGAGGGGCTGAGGAGCAGGGTACCAGCCCCTGTCGTGGGCATTGCCGTGGTCCCCTGGGCCGTGCAAAGAAGGCTGTGGAAAGGAGCACGACCATCTTCCTTTTTTTTCCACCTTGTTGACCCAATGCCTGGCACACACTGCCCAATTCTGCAAGCAGTGGGTGTTTTCCTTGGGTTTCGCAGGGCGGTGGGCGCAGCCAGGGTGGCACTGAAAGCTGCTGTTGTGCTGGGAGCTGCATAAGAGCCTGCCCTGTGCATCAACGTGCAAGTGTGGGACGAGGCTTAGCTGGAGAGGGGGACATGTCCCCACAAAACTCACACCCTCCTCTTGTCTGTGCTGTGCACACACCGCAGCCCAACCCTGGGGCAGGGACAGTTCACAGTTCAAGTTACTGTGAAAGCCAAGCCAGTCCCCGTCACCACACATCAGGAAGAAACTAAAATATCTTCAAGTGAATTCTTTGTTCTCCTGCTTAGTTCCTTTTAGCATTTCACTAAATTTGGCTGAGAGTATGTGCTGTTCAGCTGTCCAAAAAGGTGCAGATGTAGCACCACATGGGGAATGGAGCTGCAGGTTAGCCCAGGTGGCTGGCTGCTGCCTCCTCAGTGTAAGGTTGTGCCTCTCTCCTTGTCTTTTCATGGCCTTTGTGATCTGCGGTGCAGGAGATGAGCAGAGCACCTTGCATGGCTCATGGCTCCAGGGCACGGCAGCCTGCAGTGCTCCAGCCTGACCCTCTGGAGACTGGGAAAAGCCCCAGTGGAAGAAATCCTGGCAAACCTGATTTGTGCTGAAATCTGCACTCGGGTCTGCTTGTCCTGGCTCTGCCATCACTCTCCTGCCTCCCCTCATGCCTTGCTGGGGATCGGCACTGGCTCAAGCCCAGCTGCTGGGCTGGGCAGCCAGTCATCCGAGAGGTTGGCAGCAGTGCTCGCGGTGGTGCTGGGCTCCACAGCTTCTGTGTCCTGGTGTCCTGGTGTCCCGGTAGTGATGTTCCAGCCCATATCTTGCAATGTGCATTAAAAGTGAAGCTGGCAGAGGAGGTGGCCCTGCAGTCCCCCAAAGGGCAGCTGGAAGAGACATCCAGCAAATGGCTCCAGCCATTCACTTCTTCATGGGTTTCGCATAGCCCATGGAGTGACTCAAGAGGCATCCGAGTCCCTCAGTGGGTCACAGCTCTTAGCTTGACATTTGAGCTGCTGCTTGCAGCAGAAGAATTGCTTTCCTCTGGGGAACAGGGTGTTTCCACCACTGTACAGAGTCTGTTCCCATCATTAACGCAGCTCAGGCTGTTGAAATGAAGCAGAGCTTGTGCTGACACTGCTTGAATAGGATCTGTGGTCGTGCCCAGACTGTGGATCTGATCTCATGGCAGAGATAACGTCATTAAAAGGGTTATGAAAGCTGCAGCCCAGCGGTGCTGCATGCTACCACAGGCAAAGCTGGTGCAGGGCATGCTGGTGTGAAGGAGCGAGCTGGGTCCAGGAGATGGGATGTCCTCCTTCAGAGTTGAGGTGGCCCTGCCCTGTGAGAGTTTCATGTCCTCCCGTGAGGCTGATGTATGCCAGGAGCTGGCTTCCCTTGGGGCTGCGGACACTCGTGTCTTACCAGCAGGGATGAAAGGCCAGGGCACATGTTCAGAAATGCCTTTTTGTTGGGTACAGAGAAGGCTAGGCCTGCAGAAACCAGCCTGGTGGAGCAGATGGACTGTAACACATCCCCTGGGATAGCTGGCAGCAAGATGAGACTGCTCCATGATTTAGCAAGATGTGGATTGCAATGTTGGTCATTGCATTGCCTCCAGCACCATCTCCTTTCCCAAAGCTGTGGAAGTGCAAGTCCCTTGGGCAGGTTTCCTGGGTGGTGCCATGCTGGTGGGAGCTTGGGGAGTTTGCCCTCAGCCCGACAGAGCAGGATGAGCTCTCCCTCCTGTCAGCTGTTTCCCATTGCCCTGGGATTCATCTCCAAATCCTTGGAGAGGCACCGACCTCAACAGCTGGCACTGATGGAGGCTGGGACAGACAGCACTAGCCAGAGCTACCACCAGCCTTACCAAAGACTTGGGGCAAGGAGCTGGGAATGAGCAAGGATGTAGGAACAGGAGCTGCTCTGGTTTGTCCCCCTGGGAGCTAAGTGTCCACAGAGGTGGGATGGGAGAGACACGATCCCGGTGTCCAGGATGGCAGCGTGGGCACTGCGGGGCCTCTGCAGCCCCCAGGAAGGATTCAGGCTGCGTGTGCCACAGCAGGTTGAGCAGGAGAGCTTGCACGTGGCCTTTGAATGAAACAAACCTTTTTCCAAAAGGGAAAACCCAAAGGAGAATCTATGATAGTGTGGTGATTCCATGCAAGATACCATGCGACGCAGCCTGCCCAGCGCATGGCCCCTGCAGATGCAGCATACATCACTCCCAGATCACAGCCTGGTACTGTAGGATGAGAACAATAAATATTCATTAAATGCTGTCTCTTAGCCAATTCCTCTGCCAGTGGCTCCGCTCGCAGAAATGCAATTGTAGCTTAATTTTGATCCTGTTTTTTCTTCTTTGTAGGTTCAGAAGATCGGAAATTCTGCATCCTTTACCTTGCAGAGGTGAGTGGTGCTGTTTTCCAAATTAACTTTCTAGTGGGGGCTGAACACGTACTAACAACTCTGATCCTTTCTGTTGGGGCAAGGAGCACTGAATGGGCTGATTTTAACTTCCTTTTTAATTAATTTGCCAGAGCTCTGGAAAGGAAACGTAACAGCCGTAGCCAGAATATATTAGTAAGAAGCTCCTAAAAGGGATCTGTGAACAGGGAGGCTGGGCAACACTGAGACAGGTTTGCTTTTCCCCTTCCCCCTGTGTGCAGTAGGTGGATCTTCCTCAGGGCATCTCACTTTTGTTTTAGTTTGGGATTCTTTTTGCCCGGGGGCAGGTTTCCTTGCCAACTGTTTTGTCTTTATTTTTTAGGCAACTTGCTTTTCTTGTCTTCAAGCACCCAGGTTTGAAGCCCTCAAATAAAATAAGGAAGCTCAATCTAAAAGACATAAGCATAGCTCTGAAAATGTGTGTGGCTGGTCCATGGCTAGATGTTCTAAACAGAGCATTTAGAATCTTTTGGAATTATTTGGAATCACTCAGACATTGGCACAGTTACGGTTGTGTCATGAAGCAGCCAAGGAGACTGCAAAATTGGTTCACGGTAACTGGACCTAACTAATCATTGAATGCTGCGGCTTTTTTTTCCTTTTCAAGTGACTTTACTGTGTTCCTGGTTTCAAGGCCTTGTATTTTCAGAGGTGGAAATTTGGATCTGGGAAAGATCCCCAGGGTGCAGAGGAGAAAGGCAAACATTGCTCAGCAGCACCATGAAATAATAAGCTATTGTGAAAGTTGGATGAAAATGTTCAGAAAGAAAGTTGTTCACCTTGAGTGGCTGGGATTTGGGCCAAAGCATGACTTGCTGCATAACCACAGGCTGACGAGTTCTTTCTCACATTTCCCTCTTGTTCCTTCCTTGTCTCCTCTGTTTCTTCCTCGGGGGCTTGCTCAGTGCTTGTCCCCTACCCAGCTAATCCTGTGCCATGACTCAGAAAGGCTGCGACGGGTGTTTGTCAGCGACATCCCAACAGCAGCGGGATGAGGCACTCTGGCATTTTCTCAAGCATTTGGAAAAATGCATTCAGAGCCTGACATTTAATTTAGAAGCTTTGGGCCCATAAGTAGAAGTGACTAGTAGAAGTGAGAGCTGGCTGTGTTTCAAGGCATCTTGAGAGGTCAAAGCTTGTCTTTGTCAAGATGTAATGAAGTGCTTAGCTTTCTTCTGAGCGTCTTAAACAGCTCTAACAGCTGTGGTGACTGGGATCTGTGACATCCACTCTGGTTGGAGTGTAGGAGTTGTATAGAAAATGTGAAACATTTGCTTTCCTACATGCATGCTCCCCCACAGAGGACAGCAGGTCTGGCATGGCCAGGCTCATGGGATTCTGCAAACCTTGTCTTTTTCCTCCTGTTTCCCTGGGGCATTTTGGAGCAGGTTACAAGTGGAATGGGAGCTTCCCAACCCACGGTGACTGGCAGGTCTGCCACATGCTTGTACCCCAGGAGTGGCCACTTCACCCTGCACTGTGCCAGCCCACGGCTTTCAGGTGACATCGGGCAGCCCGTGGCTCAGGACATCCCCCGTGCCACCCCTTCCCTCCCAGACCCCATAGGGTTGCTTTGAGGCTAGTGGTCTGTGCTGAGCTGGGGAGATCAGGCTGATGTGAGATCTGCCTGTGAGGAGGCGATTCTCCAGCTGCCTGGTTTGGCTGGGTCTTTGCTGTAAAGAAAGGGAGAAGGCGGCTTTTTGTGTGTACGCTGTGAGTACATAGCACAGGTAGAAACAGAAGAAGCTGGCATCAAGGTTAAGGGGACAGTGCACTTCCAGCAGTAAATCTCATCAGACTCTACAGCAACGGGCAATTTTGGTTCAGAAGTGGAAGCTGAGGCACAGAGAGGGGGATGTGCCTGTGAGTCAGCAGCGAGCCAGGGCAGGACAGTGTCCTCCCGACTTCCCCACACTGCTTTTCTGGGAAACAGTGATCTGCAGTCCTGAGAGCCACATGGAGTGGGTGACCAGGCTGGTGGTTAAAGCATAAGAGCAGCAACCTCTCACTTCTGCAGTGCAGGGGTTGTGTGGCTCAGTGGACTGTCCTTGGTGGAGGTGGACCTCAGGTGAATGGAGACTGGCTCTTCTTAAATGATAGGATGCTGTTGTGGGAACCAGCGTGGGAGCATCTAAGTATTCTCTTCCTGCAGGGAGGCTAAGAAGAGTCACCTTCAGGTTGTCATCTCTTTTCTTCTTTGCATTCATTTTTCAGGAGCAAAACTTTAGTTACAGTGTTGTGGGGGTGTCACCAGGAGGTTTTAAGTCTTGGCAGCCCCTGGGTGCCACGCTCCCAGCTGTGTGACCTCCTTTTGCCCTGGTGCAAGGCTCAGCCTCCTTCCCAGCTGTGGGAACAAGGTGGTTTCCCTCTGCAAGGATGGCTTCCCACAGAGGGGTTGGCTCTGCTTCGGGGCTGCGCTCAGGCTGCCAGGAGTTGGGGCGATGCTCAGGCAGGCATCCCTGGCAGAGTGCTAGCACTGGCACAGTCTGACACCACCGGGGTCCCAGCGATGTGGTGCAGCAGTGCCCTGTGTGGGGTCCTGCTGGCAGATGCGTCTGTCCTGCTGCCCAGCCCTGTGACTTCTTGTGGCAGCTAGAAAGCTTTGTGTAAGTCTGCATAAGGGAAGGATGTTTGTGTGGACATGACTTTTTTGTCTCAGTCACCCTGAGAGGTCTCTCCCTACCCTGATGTGCTCCTGTCCTGCTGTTTGCAGCAAGTGCTTCATCCCTGGGCTTGCCAGCAGCGCTTTACCCTGCTGGGAGCCTTTTGCTGGCTCAGCTCTGTTGGCTGGTCCTCTCTGGGGTGCAGGTGATGGGTCTGGGGGGTCTGGTGGTCATCGTTATCGGAGCTCTTCTGTCACCGTGATCTGTGCAGACACGTCCCCATTGTGCTGCTGTGATGGGGACTGGGAGACTGGTGGAAGCTCTCATACTGGTGTTTCTTACTCACAAATCATCTGCAATGAGCAGTAATGTATTTATTTTTGCTGTGAGTTGAAAGGGAGCCCACAGGGCCAGGCTGAGTTTGCGTTTGCTGCAAGAAAAGCTCTTTACCAAGGCCTTGAGCTGCCATCTCCTGCTCCTTCTCATTAGAAGGTTTGTGAGTAACGTTCTAACCCATAAGGTCACATTTTTGCATTTGGATCTGGCGTGATCCAAAACAAAAGTATGCTTCAATGTCTGTGAATTGCTGAATTTCTGTTAAACAAGAAAGAAAATTCCAATGTTCAGGGAAACTGGAGTGTCATAAAAAAGCTACTGCTAGTCATCCTGTGTAATCATGTGTAAATAAATCACTCCACATGGTTTAAGTCCTGTGCATTCTGGTTATTTACAGTCAGATAGCAAACGGTAATCTTTATAGCCCAGTGTAGGTTACAGCAGAAGGGGTGTTTATTTTACAGGCTCTTCAGCATGTGGATTGCAGTGCTTGGAGGTCCTGAGTGCAGGTGGCCCCAGTCCTGGTGGGGCATGTGGCCTCCTGGAAGGGCAGGATTAAATAGAGGTTGGTGTTGGAAAGAGTGCAGAAACAGAGGAAGGTTGTCCACTGAGCTGTCCATTCTTGGTGGTTTTGTTGCTTGTGGTGGCCGTGGAGTACCTGTAATAGTCCCAACACATAAGCAAGCCAGGATTTTGGAAGTGAAGGTGGTACCTTTGCATCTGAGGAGTACTATGTATACCTGGAAGCTTGTCTAATTTTTCTATTTGCCAGCTGGTATGTGAAGAGGTACTACCAATGCATGCAAACCCAGTCTAGTGTATGTTTCATTTCAGTATTTTAAATCCAAATGAAACAATTTAAAGTCAGTTGAACAGACCCTGCCTGCAAAAGCTTTGGGCTGATTCAATGTGGACTCACGTTTCTGCACCCTAGAGAATTTGGAGTGTGGGTGTTTGGCCCCGTTTCTCCCCTGCCCACATGCCATTCCCTGCAGGGTCATACACCTCCTGTGATGACATGTGTAAAACCTGTCAGAAGAAAACATTCACTGCGTGGTGGGAATCAGTAACCTCGCAGGGAGCCAGTCCAGAGACGTGTATGTGGTCCAGGGCTGTATTCACACCCTTCCCTGCTCCGGAAATATCCTACTGATAGGAAACTGCAGATCAGTGTTTTATTGCATTGTTAGAAGTTTTTGATTCCAACCCAACATGTTTAGACCAAATTGACTTAAAATCAAATAGCTTAGTAAGTTTTCAATTTGAAAAGCACTACAAAATTGATCTCTTTCTCTAGAAGTTTTCCTCTGCAGGCACCGGAGTTTTTCTTGGGAAACTGCTTCAACAGAAAATCTTTCCAGTAGCAAATTCCTGGCCTGCTGTGATGAGCACACTTAACTACCCAAGCAAATTAATGCTGCAAATCTATGCTTGATCTTGATTTGCTTTGGAGATGAGCATCCTAACTCTGTGTGGGAGATCCTCTAGCCAAGTGTCAGAGAAATTACACTGTCCTCCCCTTGCCCCTCCATCACCTTGTACCCTGGCCCTATGTGGACACGTCCCTGCACCCACAGGGTCCCACATGGGCACTGTTCCTATTTGCATCCTCAAGATGTGTCCTGGCTGCTGGCAAGAGTATGCTTTGAACAAATGCTCTTTAAACTGGACCACAACTGTAGTGAAAGGTAATACTGTAGCTTGTGTAAATGTGCTTAACTCCAGGCTTCACTGGGGATGTCATGGCTTGCTCCCTTAGGAGAGTTGATTTCCCAAAGTGTTCTCTGTTCCTGCCAGGAGTGAGCCTTGCTAATTTAATGCCCTTAGGGATGTGTCATTGTCTGTTTCTGTCCCAAAGGGAAAGAGCAGGGAGAACCGAGGTTCCTGTCTCCATGCAGCAAATCTGAGTGCTGGAAAAGCAATTTAGTGATGGTACGGAGGACTTTAAGGCTCAGGGACATGCTGTGACATGGCAGATATTATACACCTGGGTAATTCTGAAGTCAGCTGTTCTGAACATGTCATCAAAAGAGTTCACAAGGAGCTTTTTTGTCCTGGCAGATCTAGAGGGTACTTAGGCAGATGGCTTGGTGATAGGGAAAAGGGCAAAAGGGTTGGCCAGGGGGTGACATCAAACCTATGCAACCAAGTGAACAGCTACGGTGAATTTGTTTAGTAAAGAACTTAAAAAGTAATTATTAATGAAGGAGAAATAAAGAGTACAGATGGAGCACAACTACAGCAGATGTCCTCACAGGCACTTAGCTTGATATGACACAACACTTGGCCTGAAAACCTTGAAAGACAGGAAGTTGCAGTGGTGCTTAAAAAATAGTTAAAAAGTCTGGTCTGAAACCTCAACATCATGTTCTGTGGGCATTGCTCTGCCAGGGAGGGCTTGGGAAGCCTGGCTCTTGCTTAATTGCAGACAGTCATCATTGACATGGTTCAAAACAACAAATCATGCCTGATAAAGCTTGCATATGACTTGAAATTTGGGGAAGTAGGAGATGATAAGGAGGACAGTTCAGTGACAGAGCAGGGGGGGTTAGTTGTTAAGGTGGGTGAAAGCTGATGAATGTGTTTTCATGTGATCATGGGGAAAAGAGGACTGTACACACGGATTTGTGAGGGTCAGAAGTGACTGAGAAAGGCTTGTTGGGGGAGGAATAATCTGCAGCCGTGAGCTCCTGTGGCGGAAAGACAGCATCAGTAATGATAAAAGTTTGGGATTCAGTCAACTTTCCCATTCCTCTTTTCTCTGAACCCAAAGTGATAGCCAGAAGACTTGCATTTTGGATTGAATTTGTTTCCAACCAAAATGGGATGGTTTTGGCAGGGGGCTAAAGCGAAGGAAGTTGTTCCCCTTTTCCTTTTTCCCAGTATTAAGGAGGATCTGGTGCCCCGGGTTGGGCTCTGCTGTTGTGGTTTACCCCCCCATCCCAGTTGCTCTGCTCCTTGGCTTCTTCAGCAGCCTGCAAGATGTCTTGATCCCTCCTTTTCAAATGCTCCATCTATACTTTTGGTGCTTAAATATGAGAAAATACCCACAAAATGCAATGACCAAAAAAGGCCAGTTTAGAGACACAAGCTCAGAAAACCTCAAAGCTGTGAATGAGACCTGGAGCTGAGAGCTGTGCCCAGCTCTGACCCCCATGTAGTGCTGGCCTAAAGCCATGGTTTGCGAGCGAGCCCCCAACACAACTCGCTGCAGGAGGGGTTTAACCACAGCTGCCTTACAAAAAAAGATTAGTGATTTAGGAGTCCCTCAGCCTCGCTGGAACACAAAATCCTGAATTCTGTGCTGTGACGGTCACCAGAGCACTGCAGGGTGGGAGTATAGCTGGCATTTAAATTCCTGGTAAGAGAAAATCAAGCATCAGCTGGCGCTGGGTGCTGCATGCAGGATGGGAAAAGGTAAGAGAGATGAGCGTTTGTGAAGTGGACTATGTGCTCTGCTGAAATTGTATCTCAATTTCCTCTAATTGGTAGTAGGAAAAGAGATTATATTTATGAGATTTGTGGGCCGTTATTTGTCAGATGGGCTTGTTGTACTGCAGTAAGGTGGAAGATCCTCTGGGCTGTGGTGGAGCAGGCACCGCAGACAGGCTAGAAGTGCTGGGACTAAGGACTTCAAGTAGTGAAAATCTAGATGCACTCCTTGCTGCCTGCTCTCACCAGTTTTATTCCATGAATTTGAAGCACACTGAGAGAATGTGGAGTGTATTCCTTTGCCTTTCTCTTCCTGTTCCCAGTCCTACTCAGCCTAAGGGGGGACTCCCTCTCCTCCAGCCACTCTGCTGGTGGTGGTCAGGAGATGTTACCAGATGAAAAATCCTTTCCTGCTCTCTGACATTTCCTTTGCTTCCTCTGTGTCTCGCAAGCAGTGGCTCATTTCTGGGGTGCTGGAGAGGTTCACTAAGCGGGGCTGTCTCCTGTGCTGCAGTGCACCAGCACACATCACCTTGAGTCACCCAGCTCACATGAAAGCTGGACGCTCAGTCTGCACATGTTGAATCCCTCTGCCAAGTCACTCCTACAGCAACAGTTTAATTCTTTCCTGAACAGAGGTATCCATTTACCTCCATCCAAAGGATGGCAGGTCCCAGCCTGTGAATTTCGCTATGTGTGATACCTGAACTGCAGGTGCAGTGAGATAACATTAGACCAAGACAGCCAACATTTTGAAAAGTGCTTCTGAAGGATGTTGTGACATGGACCCATGGGCAGATTATCCCAAATGCTGAGGCCTTCCTGAAATGCAGTCCTACGCAGCATCCCCATGACATGCCCCAGATTTCAGCTGCAACTGGAACATTTATCTTGGTCAAGCCAGCGCTCTCCTGGAGCCAGAGCACACAAAGCAATGGCTCTGGACCTGGCAGCCAGGCTGCTCCTCTGTGCAGACAGACCCCTGGGTTCTGTCTCCTCTGCCAGCATGTATTTACCCAGTTTAGATGATGTGGAACGACACCAGTAGCAGAAGCCCTCAGCTGGCATAACCCATAGCCTGGTGACAGGGCAGCAGCTCCTGGGTGGTGACAGCTCCCAGTTCAGGTCACTTTGGGCAGAGCAGGGAGAGCTCATGTCCTGGTTGGAGAAAGATAAACAGGGGCACTCTGCTTCCCTGGTTTTGTGAATCTTTACACAATTCAACCTGAATCTGAGTGTTGAGATGACCACAGAATGTGCTTTTTGGAGCAGAAGTTCCTAATTTTTTCCCCCCAGGTTTAATTCTGTGATCACATTTCCCAGATGTTGGCAAATAGAAGAGCTGATATGCAGTTACAGTACTGGAGAGATTTTAAAAGGCCCAGGCACCAGCAGGTGTTTTTGGAGAGGAATTGCTGTTCCCTGGGGTTGGCTGCACAGGCTAGAGCTTGCTCTCTTTGGGACTGCACTGGGGGAAGAGGGATGGATAGTTTTGGGGCCCTGTTTGCAGCAGGTGGGTAAGCTTGGTGCTACTGTTGCTGGGGCTGCTCAGCTCTGAGCCCTCTTGGCTGAGAGGAAAGGGCGTTTGCAGAATGGGAAGGTGATGGACCTGCTCTCTGTTTGCCAGAGCGGTGTTTGCACCGGGAGCTCCATGCCTGGCTAGTCTCAGGGCTGGGGATTCCTGTAAAGGCTGTTGTCTGATGAGCCACTTAAGGACACCCTGCTGGCCTGCAAAATCAGACCAAGCCATGTGTCCTTGTTGGCTGGTCCAAAGTCGGTGGATAAGATTCTTGGCTGGCTTTTCCTCCTGGAGGCTTAGCATCCTCCAGGCTATGCCATGATGCAGTGCTCTTGTGGCATCACTTCTCCATCTTCTCACTCCTTAGCAGCCGCATCTAAGTGCAACAGGGTCTGATGGGCCTGGGGTGAGCTGGAGCACTGTGAAGTAGCAGGTCCACTTCACTATCTTGGTGCCTCTCCTGATCCATGCGTGTCTGTAGGACAATGAAGACCCATTTCCTAAGAGCCAGCCCTTGGTGTCACAAGGAAGGATGGGCACATCTATCCTTTACTTTCGTCTACAGAGCCTCCCTGGCCCAAAACCAAGCCACACAGCAACGAGCCATGCTTTTCTGCAGAGATAGCTGTGCCCTGCGAACAGCAGCTCCATGCACATCATCTGCTCAAGCACCCATGAGATCCTGTCACCTCTTGGTTATCCCAGCTTTCAATAGGGCCTCTGCTGTTACTGCCAGCATTTGTTTTTTGGGCACCACCAGTGTGCCTGGCCGTCCAAAAAGCACAGGAAGAGACATGGTCCCCTGCACCCCCCGCCTCCCTGCACAGCTTAGCACGGCAGAAAACTGAACTTTCTCATCAGACCTAGCTCTGTGGGTCATGAAATAACCAGCCAGCAGTTGCCCGTGTTTTTTGCACAGGATATTCCCAGGGCTTGCTGTTTCGCCGGTGGAAGGTTTGCTCTGCGATTTAAAGCTATTGTAGTCTGGAGCCCGTTTCCGAGGTACTTCCCCTCTGGGATCTCTGCTGGGTTTGGCTATGGACCAATGCTCTGAACGTTCGAGGCCAGGGGCTGGGCAGAGCTGAGCTGGGCTGCGAGCCGTGTCCCTGAACCACTTTGCCATAAACCCCGCAGAGGAAAGGAGCCTGGGGAAAGAAGCAGAAGTGTGTTCCCCTGATCTGCAGCAGGGAATGTCCACCCAAGGACCTGACCAGCCCCTGTCTGCTAGCACAGCTGGGGGAGGCAGTGGTGCAATGAGAACAGCCCCAGGCTAGGCTGGTCCCTGAGTTCAAGGCACGGGAGGTGTCAGGCTGAGTCTGGTTCGTTGTTATTACATCTTAGCTTTGCAGTGCCATATAGAGCCACGCTTGTGTGCCGGGTGCTGTTGTGCTGGGTCCTGCATGGAGAGGCATGTCTTGGTGTGTAGGGTGTGGGGGCCCCTCCTGTGATGTGGTGCTGTTCTCTGGGAGGTCATCAGCTGATCTATGGGCTACAGAGCCAACAGTCCCTCTTCGGTTGGTGTCTGCTGGGCTGACCAGGAGCTCTGCTTGGCCAGACCCCTTGCCTGTCGTCTCCCCATGCTCCTGGATGCAGTGGGGCTGGGTCTCAGCCTGGGGGAGCATCTGCAGGGGTGAGCTTTTCCAATGGAGCAGAAGAAACCTCTTCCTGCAGATAATCCCTGGCTGTAACAGGGCCCATTTGGGGCTTGTGTTGGCTAGTCTGGGTCCTCCTCTGCGATACATGCCCTGTGTTTATCTCTTGCTCTCCCACCGGCAGCAGTGGCCAGTGCAGTCCTGGTGCTGGTGCAGGGTCCAGTGCTGCCCTGGAGCCATGGGCTCACCGGCGGCTCGTGTGCCAGCCAGCACACAGCACCTGCAATAACATGTTTTTCAAAATGCTAGGGTGCAGGCAGTCAGAAAGCAACTGGCAGCCACTTCAGTCGCTCGCTTTATCTGGTCGCAAACGTCCCCTTCACGCCATCTGCATCCTCCTTTCCCAGCACTGTGAGATTAAACCCTGTTTTCTCTTTGTAAATATTGGCAGGCAAAGCGGCAGCCTCCCTGAATGAAAACAATAGCGGGGAGGCCGGTTCCCAGAGCGAGCCCTGAGCCAGGCAGCGTGCTCAGGGCATGGCTCAGCCCCGGTGGTAGCCAACCTCCTTGCCCTAGCCTCCCCTGTGCATGGGAGTGCTGAGCTGGGCAGCTGGGCCCCCGGGCAGGGGCTGGGCTCCGGGGACACGTGCCACTGGTAGAGCTCTATCCTATATTAACCATCAGTCCTTCATGTGTCTGCCCTCCGTCTGGCTGGATCCCAAAGGACTTTGCAGGCAGGAGCCTGTGCTTTAGAGGCAGCTGGGGGTGCTCAGCCCCTGCGGCTTGGGCTGCCTCTTTCCCCAACACAGTTGAACATTACTGGAGGGAGCAGGTTGATGGAAGAGGGAGAAACAGAACTCTTCCCTTGGGAAATGTGCATTGGAGAGGTTAAATATCACTTTGAAGGAATAAAGTGCTGCAATCTTGCTGCTGTAGCACAGAAATTATAGTAAAATATGTACAGATTGGATAAAAGCAATTTAGCAGTTCGTATCCCTTCTCAGCCTTGCTCACAATACGCAGGACATGCATCGGGGCTGTTGAATTTCTCCTCTGACTTTTGGACCAGAGGGCAATCTCCTTTCCTGACTTTAATATTCCCAGGCAGCTGGGGCCGGGGAGTCTTTCCAGCTTGCTGAGGCTGAGCAGGAGGGAGAGGGACACATTGCTCTTAGAAGCCAGTGTGGGCTGAGCATCACTCTATGCTAAATTCAATCAAAGAGATGGGGACTGTAATTGAATCAGCAAGGGGCTGCAGAGCAGGGGTAGGTGAGCTGTGCATCCATCACAAGCAAGGGGATATGAGACGTCCTTGGAATTGCTTTAAGCCTCATGCTGGGGGAATCGCAGAAGCTCGGTAGGGATGTGCGTGTGCAGTAGTTACAGCATCAATGTGGGCGCTGGACTCCTTGCAGCTGCGCTAATGTCTTTTAGGCTCTGCTGAGTCCTTGCTGTCATTCACTTCTGGCCCCAAGTGCGGGGCAGGGAAATGCCAGCCTGGATTTCCAGCCCAGCAGGTTAGTACCCATCCTCTCCTCTGAAAGCAGAAACAATTAGGTACTTTCCTAGGGATGGGTGGATATCACAGAAGTACAGCCTGGTGATCTGCTGGCATGGGACTGGGAAAGATTGAGACGTCTGGGATGGGAAAGAGCACTGGGATGCTCAGAGCATCACTGCAACTCAGGATCTGGGGTGCAAGGCGGGGCCTCACCACCTTTGTGTCCCTGAATCACAAACCTCTATTGCATTTCAGTAGTGCTCAGTAAGCCTGAGCATACTTTTTTAATGTTTAAGCCTGTTTCTGTGGTAGGAATAAATGTGGTGATGTCCAGACTTAAGACTCTTTCCTGGAAGTCTTCTTGGAGGGGCAAAGGACTGATCTGGAGATCTCTATTTTCTAGAGGTGACGTGGGAGGTTGGTTTATTTACCGCTTTAGTAGGGATTTTGGATTAAACGTGAATGAATTAGCATCCAATGAAAACAGTGTTTAAATGGTGTGACTAAAAAGCATTTCCCCTTCTGGTTGTGTTGTGTCTCTGGAGTCACAAAGCTGCAAGTTCCTTAGTTCTCTCTGACCTTTCTGGGAAAAACAGGCTATTGGAGACCTGCCCTTCTGGAAGGAAATCCTAGGGGGAAATGAAAGGCTTTTTTTATGCCCTTTAGTGGAAAGCTCTTTTTTCTTTCTTTACAGTTCTGTCCTAAAGTTCTGCTTTTTTTTTCTTTTTTTTTTTTCTTCCCCTTTTCATATCTGGCCTCAGAAGGAGATAATCCAGCCATGGGCGTTTCTGGACCCTTTTTAAAGTGAAACCTGCAAAACCCCAGTGGGCAGCAAATGTTACTAATGCTTAATTTTTAGCACAAGAGATTTTAACTGCATTTAAGGGCTGGGAGATGCTTGCTAAGTGAATTTGGTAAGAAGGTTTCTTAAATAAGTGGGATTTGGCCCAAAGACAATGTGTCCAAGAGAAACAGGTCCATATCAAAAAGGGGGTGTGCAGGGAAGAGGCTAGGGCACGAGGGGAGGTGGGCTCAGCTGGGATGAATGCCCATCATTTCTCTTAATTCCCTCCTCACTGCACATTGCTCACAGACAGTGCGTGACCAGAGCTGGAGCATCATCCTCAAAACAATCCCTGATGTATGCTCTAAGTAAGGAGCAGAACAGGCGAGGCTGCTCTGGAGCTTCTCCTGGAGTCTGCCTTCCTCCCAGCCCCGCCCAGCCTAAAGGTGCTTGTTTTCATCAGTTCATGCTACGACGCCTCATTGATGTTTGCATACAGCAAAGGGCAATTTCCACTCTCTAAATTAGCTTGACAGACACATTTCCACTGTGGTGGCACAGGGTGTGGAATTGCTGGTGCTCTGCCCGTGCCTTACCACTCTGCTCCTGCTTATTAAAGCAAAAGTCTGCTGCTCTGCACCATAGCAGCCTTTAACCCTCTCTCTGGAGGAGATGCCACTGTCAAGCTGATTTCCCATCTATTTTGCTTTCTTGTGCCCAGAGCTCAGGACACCAGTGCGAGCTCTCCCATTATACTTACGTTTATCTGATACAGCTTGTTGGAAGCAAGTAGTTTGCAAACAAAGCCAGGGCCTGCGACACACAGCTAATGACCTTCTCTCTGCCTGTGTTTCCTTTACGTCAGAAGTCGGAGTGCTTATTAAGTTTGGAGGCTTACTCCCAGGAGCAGAAGAAGAGGATCTGCTGGTGTCTGGCTGAGAACATCACCAAGCAGCAACATCCGGCATCAGCTCCTATGGAGAACAAGGTAAGAGACCCATGCAGGAGCTCAAAAACCCTTCTCTGAGCATCGCGGGGCTCTGCCTGTGGCGGGGATTTTACTCCAGTGACACTCCTGCCAGACGAGCTGCTCTGGAGACTGTTTTTTTGCGAGGTGAGGAGCAAGTTTGTATTCAGGCACTGCTGCACCCGCAGCTTCCTGCCCTGCTCGGGGAACCAATTACTGCATTTGCATCCACTGACTTGAGTCGAGGCAGACTCCAGCGAGCAGGAGTCTGACACCTCCCAGCATCTGTATTTGGACAGCTGAGGCCATGCAACTCCTGCCTCAAGAGCTCGGTGCTAGGGCAGGACTGAATGCAGAGGGAGAGATTCAGGCCATGATCTCTGGGTCATGATTAAAAGGCTGAGGTCATGGGAGTAGCGGTGTAGAGATTTGCCCCTTCTGTGCACTCAGATGAGCTCAAGCGTTTGATCTGGACCCCACAGATGGCCTCAAAGCACAGAAAGGTCACTTGATGAGTGTTGTTTTTCGTACCTAGCAAGGCAGCACCAGCACTTTTCCCACACTGAAGAACTTCAGCCTGGCCTGACAGCATTGTCTTAGCAGCACTGGCAAGAGAAATGTGTGTGTGTAGCGGGTTTGAAGCACTGTCAGGCACACCTGACCTGCGTGGATGCAGTTAACACTTCCTGCCTGCCTGGCTTTGGGGCTGGTGCTGCCACCATGGAGTTGTCTGGGACAGTGGCAGTTTCTGCTGGAGTTGTCTCATTCCCTGGGGATTGGGTTTAGACCGTTGGTGGGTGACCTGCTGCTCGGGAGAAGAGAAACACACTGTGCTGAGTGTTTAAAGAGCTTTAAGTGAGACAGACAGGGATGTTGGGGGTAAAACCACCTGGATACCTCCCCTTGCTGGTGCGTGGTGGTGGAGCAGCTCCTGCCCCACATCAACATGTAGATCCGGCTTTGGTGTGTGGTCCAGTCTGGCTCAAAGGCAGGCGACTCACTGTCACCGTACATGCAGGCAAAAGCAGGAGCAGGCGACTACGCTGCTGCCTGGATCTGGAGGCAGAGTGACGTGGCTTTTGCTCTGCAGCGTCCCAAACTGGGTCAGCACAAACATCTCCACAGGAGACAGAGCCTCCAGATTCCTTTTCCTGCACGTTTCAGATGTACTAAAATAGCAACAACATAGAAAGCCTGAGAACCTAGTTACCAGCCAAACCTCTAGAAATGCAAATAGCCCAGGGCAGCTAATTCAGTGAGGTGACAAGGCTCTGCCGTGTCTCTTGTTGTCCTGTGGTACGTCTTGCTGGCATGACCCAGTGCCTGGGGAGGGGGTTCCAGGCAGCTTGGCATGGGGATGTTGCATGTTGTGTTTCTGCTGCTGGGAGCTTGGCATGGCTCTGCTCTTGACTGGGTGCGATCCAGCCACGGGCTGGGGGATCCTCTGGGGTGAAGCTGTGCAGGAACATGTTCAAATCTGGGCATCTCAAATAGATCCTAAAAGGGGTGATCTTGACGGCTCTCCATCATGACACGTGCTCTGGGACTTTGGATGATATTGCTGTTTGCCCTCCCCACCCCAGACTCTGTGTTCATGGCAAGGTGTGGGATTTTGGCGTTCTGCTAGACTTACAAGCCCTGTGGCTTGAAGCAAAGCCCTGGAGTGTGTCTCCTCCCCGTGTTATGGAAGTAGCCTGGCTATGAGTAGGTGAAAAAATACTCTAGCAGACAACACAAACCTTTCTAAGGCTTTTCTGTGCCTCAGGAGCCAAGAGGGTGCTTCTTGGGTGCAGTGGAGAGACAATATGGGCCCTCCAGGGTTGTGACTAGGGCGTTTTGTCTTGGCTTGCCAAAGCTGAGGGAAATCTCACTGGTGGAATAGGGGGCCAGGAGGGAGAAAAGGAGCGTGAGAGCAACCACCAGGCAACTAATTGAGTTCATAGCACGATTTCCCATCCCAGCAAGGTATGAACTGCTCAGGATGCAATTTTAAAGCAAACCTGATCCTGAAATGCAAGAAGGAACAGCGTAGGGAAGGGAGAGCAGCCAGGTGTGAGGCTGCAGCTCCAGAGTGGACAGGTGAGGATGCTTGGTGGGGGTGCAAGCTTAGAGCAGGGTGGGCAGCTGCACATGGGGCCAGGCTGGGGATAGAAGCCTGACATGGGTGAGCTGCAGCTGGGGCTGCTATGACCAGTCTGCACCGCAGCTGGTTAGTCAGGGCAGAGGTCTCTGGGGATGCCGGTGCAGCAGGAGGCAGGAGCTGGGAAAATCAGTTGCTTTTTGCAAGGGAGAAGTGATCCATTAGCTTTGCTTGTTGCTTACAAGTCATTTGATACTAGGGCTATTTAAGGAAACAGAACAGTGTCTGTGCTCTGTGCACAGACAAATGAAGCTGAAAAGATCAGCCTTGGCGTGGTTAATTTCAGCTCCAAGCAGGAACCTGATTTGCAAAGCCTTTAAAACTGCTCCAGCTTGGCAAGTGGCAGCACATCTCTCTGCGGCCAGAGCCCAGCTGAGGGTATCTGGCTTTGCTGTGTGACGGGAGCGAAGGGCCAGCACAGCCTCGGTGCCAGGCAGAGATGCACCATGTGCCAGCTGTGCAATGGAGCTGCAGAAAGGGACACTGTCTGAGCAGAGAGCAGCTCCTCAGCAGCCTCTGTGGCTGCCGTGCCAGTGTGTGAGCTGGGAACAGCTCTCCCTGCAACATGTTAATACTGCTGTTAATGCTGTCCCTCAGTCCTTCCCCAAACAGACAGTTGCAGTGGGGCAGAGGATCCCCAGAAGGATGGGTGCATCTGGAGAGGAGGGGCTGGACTGGCCAAACTGATGGAGAAAAGTTGCGTGGTGCCAACTTTTTGGAGCTGTGGGAAGTCAGGCAAATTTTGGGATGGTACCTCTTGTTTTTCAAGGCCCCCTGAGCCGTCCCCAGACAGGGCAGCACTAGGGGCAGGAGGGTCCTTCTGGCTCAGGGACATGGCTCTGCAGAGCTGCCACTGCCTCTGGCAACATTTCCTGGGAGGATGGTGTCAAGCCTGGAGGATGCACGCTGTCTGGGGCCTGTGTTGGCGCGGCTGCTGCTTTCAGAGCAGCTGGTTTTAGAGCAAAGCTGCTAGTTTCTGGGACACACAAGCATATGGTGCATGTTGCATCCACTTCTGGAGATGAAGGAAGAGAAAGCCATGAGGGATACAGCTGTGATGGTCCAGCCATGCTCCCAATGGGCTTTTCCTAACAGAGTCAGTGCAGGAGGAGCTCTGGGGATAACTGTGGCTGTCGGTGTGTTCCAGCTCTCTTGCATGGTGGAAGAGGGGCTTCGGTGGCTTTTCTGCTGCCACTATAAGACATGTCTGAACTTCACTGAGTGATGAACCTGTCCTGCCAGCTGCAGCAGGTCACAGGAGTTGTTCTGTGGATATTTCCTCCATCTGCAGAGCCTTCCCCGCTCTTGTCCTCGGGTTTAGGTCTGCCTTGGGAGGCTGTTCCCTGCCCCTTGGCTGTGCTGAGCAAGGATCTGTAAAACACATCACCAGGGTGACCCAGCTTGGTGACAAACATCACCAAACAGGGAGGCGTGGAGCCTGAAGGTGGGCTGGGGCTAGTGAGGAATCACAGCAGTGGCAATGTGATTATAGTGAGAGCAGCTTTATGAATTAATCCAGTTAGCGAGGCTGCCTCCTTGGGCCAAATAATGACCATCTGTGCAGAGCATGGTTTTTAACCTTGCATTGCTGCACTGGTCCTGTTTCTAGCCTGGCCCTGCGATGAATTGCATTAGCGCGATTGAAGAGATGGCAAACGGCAGAGCAGGGGCAAGGCTGAGGCACCAGGGGCTGGAGCTGCTCCAGCTGGTTTGGCTGCCAAGGAAAAGATTAGTGGCACAACACCCTGCTTATAACAAACCTGCTACAACCATTTGATTCTCACTGCTTGTTTCTTTGTGTCTTCCACACTCAGAACGGCTGATTACTCTTCCCTCTGACTCCGTGACCTGAGATTACCTCGGAGATGATGGCTGGCTGTATCTGAAAGATGTAGATTATCCTTAAGCTAAATAATTACGGACATTTGGTGGTGTGGACTTTAGGCCATGGGAGTCCAGGATGGGTGCTCCCCTGGTTTCCCAAGGGAGGTGGTGGATCCTCAGCACTTTCAAAGCCCGGCCACCAGTCTCTCTGCCATGGTTGCTGACGGTGCGAGCAGGCGTGGACTGATCTGCACCCTGGCCCTTCCTGGCAGCGCTGGCTCCGATGCTGGGAATGAGCCACCAGGAGGGACTGGCCGGCCTCTTCCTGGCTGTTCCTCTGGTCAGGAAGGGCAGGGCTGTTTCTCTCACTATTTACAGCGTGCTTGACAAGTGCAAGTAAATGTGCTGTCAACAAAAGCAAACAGTGTGTAATCGAGGGATGATTGAAACCAGGGCTGAAGTGGTGGTGCAGGGAGGGCTCTGTGGAGGATCTGCAACTGGAGGGGTGGCCACACTCCCCCGGGCACTGGCCTGGGCGCCTGCAGTGTGTGGAAGGTTGAGCATGGGTGATCCCTCTCCTGTCCCATGCCCTGCCTCCTCTTCCTCGCCCTCAGCACCCTGATGTGCCCCAGGCACCCACCCTGCTGCACACTCGTGCCCCTCTGCAATCCCTGTTCCCCAGCACCTTGCTGCCTCCAGCAACACCTTTTCTCTTTACACTGGGTTGTCTCCTTTGGATGGTGGCCATGTACGCACTTGCGCTGGCACAGCCAAGGGGCTGCTGGCATTGGGTGGCTGTGACAAGCACCTGGGGACAAGGTGCTTGTGATGAGGCTGGGGACAAGTGGGGTGGATCTCTGTCTGACTGGGGTGCTTCACTCAGTGGCAGTGTAGTCAGAGTGTGTTTGGCTGTTTGATGGGGAAGGAGGGGAGAAATTTGCCCCTTCTTGCTTTGTTTTTGGTCCAAAGTCTTCCATTCTGGGCTAGGAACCTGCTGCCCTGTCAGTGCCAGCTCTGCTCCAGAGGGTCCTGCTCACCTGCTGCTGTGGAGCAGACAGAACAGGGCATGGCCAAGGGTGCAGGAAACCTGGACCTTCATCAGAGCCTACTTTTGTTCCATGGTGCCAACACAAGAGGCGGGGTAGGGCTAAGCACATCATACCAGCACCTGGAGGGCCAGCCTGACCCTGACCACACACCCTTCCAGCACCTTGCTCATGCTGTCAGGGTGCTAAAATGGAGGAGAAAATGTTGAGGTTTATTCTGCCCCAATAAGGGTTAAAGCATCAGCTGGCAGTACTTATGAGCCAGGTTACAAAAGTAAAGCAAATAAGTGTGTTTCCACGCCAGTGAGCACAGCCCAGCTCTCACCCTCGGCTGGAAAAACTCGTTTCTGAGGGTAACCAAAGGCTGCTTCAGTAATGCTGTGAATTCAGGAGCTATGGGACTGGAGATGCTGTCCCCCTGT
The DNA here is from genome assembly GCA_035590275.1 of Ibycter americanus. Classification (NCBI taxonomy): domain Eukaryota; kingdom Metazoa; phylum Chordata; class Aves; order Falconiformes; family Falconidae; genus Ibycter; species Ibycter americanus. Next base: position 8,730,536 of record JAVJGI010000065.1, on the reverse strand, counting down.
GGATCAGGCTCCTGCTCAACTCTGTCTGCTTAAATATCTGGAGGAAACTATCCCTGCCAGAGGTCCCCGTGACATCAGAGTGAATGGGACCTTTGAATCCATGTTGGCGACCTCAGTGCATGGTGGTATGTGGGTCTCTCCCTGGACACTCAATGGGCTGAGAGAAGGACAGTGTGTTGATTTTAATTCAGCTGGGACAGGAGTTGAAGAGATAGCAGTAGGTGTGAAGCAGGCTGCAAACATAAAAGAAGTAGATGCAGTTTGCGCTACCCCAGATTGATCCATCCTGAGCTATATTCTTGCTGGGTTTGTAGCCCTCTTTCATGGGAACAAGTCCCAGATGCAACCAGGGCATCAAAGGCTGTGTGTGTGGATTTTACAGCTCCCTGTGAGGCTTCAAAGTGTGTCTCAAATGTCCCTTTATAAATTTAAGGACTCTATGCAGTAGCCCGACTGCTAATTCCCTGCCGTGCAGGTGAGCCTGGATGAGTGCTGAGGGGTCCTGGGGCTGATCTTTCACCCTGTCAATCCCTTCTTGCACATCAGTTGGCTTCCAGTCCTAAGCACAGGGACACAGCACAAAGCCTGGGGAGGCTAGGGTTCGCCTGGCTGTTTGTGTGGGGCTGGATGGGATGCTGGGTTGGGATACTGGGCTTTTTAGCATCTCCCCTGGCACTGAGCCCTGGCTCCATCAAGCTCAGTTTCCAGCCCTGCTGGCTCTTGGTGCTGGCCCAGATGGTGTGGAGGTGCTGGGGGCTGCCAGCCCAGGAGAGCCACTCGCTTGGCCCCAGTGCTGCTGGCTCCTGGGCTCCCAAGGCACGTGTGTGCTGGGAGCGAGCAGGGAGGGACAGTGGAGCAGATGGGCCAGCTGAGAGCCGCAGCTCCAGTTTTATTTGTCCATTTGCTTAGCTGAACTCCAAAGCCATTAGGAAAGCAGACCTCTCCCCTCCGGCAAACACCAGCTCCTGTTTCTCTGGCACTGTGTGATGTTCTCCCAGCCACATCCAGCAACACCAGTGATCTTTCCTGCATCCGTCCTGAGCAGAAAGGCACGGTGGGGTAGCAGGGGTGCGAGCCGCCACTGACACTTTTATCACAGCCAGAGACATTTTTAAACCCTTGAAGGTGTTTCTTTTGAATCCCAGAAGGGCTGGTAAGCGCGAGCGTGCTGACATGAGCAGCACTGGCAGCCCAGGGGGGTTGAGTAGTGTTGAGATCATTTGCACAGGGTGGCCAAAGGCACAGACGAAGTGGTTTAAGCCAGCGCTGCTATGATTTAATGAAGATGCTGGAAGTGCTTTGGCGCAGCACTGCCTGAGAAGGGGGGACGCTGCCTGTGCCAAGCAGGGCTAGCACTGTCTGCTTAGCTGGAGCGCTCCTCTCCCATGCCCAAATGACTTCTGGTTTGGGTACCTGCCGATGCTCTTCCCTTCTGGCGTGGTGGGGGGCTGCGAGCATGCGGTTGGGCAAGACTCTGAAGCCAAGCTCAAGTAACTGATCGCAAAAGTTACTCGAACCCTGATATCTTTGCAAAGCCAAAGGATGTGTTTGAAATGCTGAAGGGCTCTGGGTGGTGATGCCCAGAGTGGTGTGGGATTGGGATGGCTTCATCCTGCCCCCATGGGGTCCCATGGCCCTCCACGAGGCTTGGCATCCTGCTCTGTAACAAGCACCTTCCTGATGGAGTCACAGGGCATGATTGCGGGAGGGTTACGTTTGGCTTTGGAGTCACTAGTGTGGTTTTTGGTACCATTTGGGATTCCTCTGTTCTGTGTGTGACTCTGGCCATGGCCCTGTTGGTGCCAGCTGCAGGCAGAGCTGCTCTGCCAGGTCCTCTTCTCTCAGGAATTGTTTCCTTACTGTGATCTGTGCCGGCAGCAGCAATGGCTTCCAGCACCAACATCATGGTCCTGTTATAAGTGATTTTGGGATGAATCTTTCCCAATGGCTCTGCAGTGGCTGAATGCATCCGCTCAGGATCCTGCTATCACCTCCCTCATTCTGCACAGTGGACAATGCTCTGCCCCTGCTGATAACACTGCAGAGAGATTCCCTTGCTGATCAGCACTGAGCCACCCCGGCAGGGAAAGGATGCTGAGGGTTGTGGGCTGAATGCCAATGACAGGAACCACGCCTTCCTCCCCCTTTCCCATCCCTCTGCTTTTTAACTGCCGGGGATATTTATGCCCCAGACGTCAACTCACTAGCCTCCAGCACCGGGTCCCACCGCACTCACCCTGCGGAGGCAGGTTACTTCGGTCAGTGAGGCTGCAGGCAGTAGCTGGTGCCCAGCTTGGGCAAATTGGAGCTGTATCGTCAAAATGATGGACATGGTGTGGTGGGTGTGTGCAGGTTTGGATGGTGGCTGGGCTCATTCCTGTCTGAAAGGGGCCAGGGACCCCAGGCTGGGGGTGCTCTGAGGCTCAGGGGCAGCTGGCCACCCGCAGTGTGGTGACATCCCTGGGCTGTGTGCCCACGTCCCACAGCCCTGCAGCCAGCCAGGTGGCCTCATGGAGGGATCAGGCACAAAACCCACCAGGCTCAGCTTCCTTTGCCTGTGCAGGCAGGATAGGTGCTGACCAGAGCTGCTGGGGTGGCTATGCCACATTGCTGCTGTCAGTGATGGTATTGTGTAGCTGAGTTCAGCCCCGTGTTCAGTGAGACTGACTGAGGGAGATTTTATATTTCCTGTACCACTGCAAAGCTGTGGCTACCTGCAAGGCAAAGGAGGCAGCACATTTCCCCTGCTCCATCCCAGAAGCATCCACGAGCCTGCAGCTGGCTGGGAGCAGGGAGACACGTGTGTGCCCAAAGTCTGTGCTGGAGAAGAGCCGAGCACAGGTTGGCACCATTGCAGTGAGACCCGTCAGAGAATGGTGGCCATGGTGCAGATAACCACTGGCAAATGGCTGTGGCAGCAGCTGTACACACACACACCACAGTGCTCTCTCTCTGTAGCCATCAGGGCAACTTGCCTGTCTTGGTCAATAAAATGTAATAGCAGGAGGAGAAGTGTCCAACCAAGGCAGTCAGGTCCCCAGCTGGTGTGTATGGGGGTGTCACGAGAGGGCACTGGCCTTTGCAGGAGAATCGAAGGGGCAGATGGTCGTGTGTGGGCTGTCCCCTGGATGGGGACCGTACTCTAGGTAGGTAGATACTCCCTATCCCTGCCCATTAGGGTAGAGCGCTCATAGGGGATTGCAGTGCAGAGGGCAGAGCGCCACGCTGCAGAGCATCTCCCGCTTCTTTTCCATAAAACGTAGTTTGGGAAAAAACCCAACTGCGAACCTGCAGCAGAGTTTGATTTAACAGGAAGCATCAGAACTGGTCTGTGGCTTGGTGTCACTCGGGGGCAGGAGAAGGGGAGCTGCAACAGCGAATGTGCCGGGTTTCAGCATGATACATAACTCTTCCTGAAGGCAGAGCGGTTGTCCACATTTATCAGCAGGTAATAGTACCTCCAGGGATTGCTAGCGGAGCCGTAAATAGCACGAGGGGCACGAGGGAGTGGTGTCTGGGAGAGGCTGGGGCGGCTTCAGCTGCCGCTTGAAACGGACATTAATAACTGCAGAGGCAGAACCAGGCACTGCGCTCGCATCTGCTGAGCCGCGGCTGCGGGCACATGCCGGGGCCGGGGCCGCCGGAGGGAGATGCCGCTTGCTTGGCCCCTGCAGCTGGGATGCAACTGAGAGCCCACATTTGGTAGGTTTTGCTTTCAAAGATTGCAGCCTGGGGGCTTTACCCTTTGCTGGGCAGGATCCGGCCACAGGTTGAGGAAGCGGCACAGTGCCTTCAGGAGCACTGGTGTCCTTTTAGATCAAAGGCATCTACTCCGCTCTCCATGCCGGTCCCCTTGCACCCCTGCGCTGGGCTGTGCCTGCTGCCTCCTGGGGAACCTGTGGCTCCTGCCTGGCTTCATTTGCCGCCAGGCTGGGCTTGAAGGGTTGGTAACGAACAGCATCTGGGGGGAGTGAAGGGGCATTTGTAGCGATGGGGTCTTCTTGAGGTTCCCTTGCAAGTCTGGGTCTGTGTACGGCTGTGCCATCCGCACTGGCTGGCTCTCGCTGCCAGAGCGGCATTGCAGGGTGCTGAGAACATGGGCTTTCTGCTCCAGGACTTTTACAGCCTTTTGGATACACTCCGTTTACTGGCACTGGGGACCAACCAGCAACTTCAGCCCTTGCCACTGAAATCCAAGCTGTGTGCGTGTTTGTAGCCGTGGTGGGTATGGAGGGACCGGTCAGGGGACAGGTTGGGGTCCGGAACTGGGACTGCCGGGGCAGCTGCGGTTCAGGACTGGCAGCTCGGTGCTGTGGCAGTAGCAAGTCTCTGCTAACTCCAGATGCTTGGCTAAAGTATGCGGTGTGGGGAAGTTTTGTCCCAGGTTGTTTGCTGACACCTTCAGCAGGTGGTTGCACCAAAACATGGGGTGCAAGCTACTTGTTGGGGTAGCTCTGGGCAAGGCTGTTGCCCCAGTTAAGCACTGGCTCCTGTTTACTGCTGTGTTACAGGGAGCAGGGTGGCTCTGGGGAGAGGTGCAGAGTACGGGCACTGCAGCATCAGGGCTGGGCGATACCCCGGTCAGGCCCCCTTTGCAGAGCAATCAGTTGGGGATGACAGTAACGGGGTAATGGGATTAGTGCAGACAGCTGACACGAAATCATTTCCTCAGGCAGAGGAGGACTTCTCCTTCCAGGGCTCTAAGATGTTTCCAGTACAGGGTTTTTTGGGTGGTATGAAGGTTCACACCCCCACAGGTGTCTCATTGGAGGCATATATCCACCCTCGCTGTCCTGCCTCAACGCATTGTTAGATCCTGCTGTTTGAGTTTATACATCCGTAGTTGCTTTTGCTGTTACACTAATTGCTTTGTATCAATTATTCATTGATTCAGTAATGAAGCAGGGAATGGGTAGAAAACCCTGCTGTGCAATGAGCCCTGGGCTCCAGCCAGCCCCACGGAGCTGCCGTGGCTCAAGGAGGGCAAGGAGTGGAGCTGCTCGGGGATGCTCCTTGTGAGTACTTTCAAAATGACTCCCATGATAGTTTTCTCAAGTTTTGATAGTTCTGCTTTGTGTTTCTGGGTATATTTTCTTCCTCTCAGCCTAATCCTCTGTGCTTTCTTAGTGGCCACTTTTTAAGCCTGGAGGTGCTCATCATCAATGGTTTCATTTATGTGAAATTTAGCATTTCACAGGACCAGTTAGAAGTTCCTGATCTGATGGATCTGGGCAGTTTGTCCTATCGTAAGAACCAAAATTGTGATTTTTTTCTTCCACTTCAGGAAAACCATACTTTGAAAACGTTGATGTTTCCCCGGGTGATGTAGATGCTGTTTTCCCCGCATCCCGTCTACCCTGGGGAGGGTGTTACCTCTGCACAGGGAACACACTGCCAGTAGTGAAGCTGGCTGCATCCTCCCCAAAATCCCCCTGGAGAGGGACTTGGACTCATTCCCATGGAGTTAGATACTTTTGGGGACAGGTAAGGCACTTTTGAGCAAAGGTAGATTTAATGGCAGCAGGAGCCAGAGAGGTTCCTCCATGGGGCGCACAGAGGATGTGGCTGCCGTGGTCTGGGGACAGCCCATGAAAGCAGTATCCAGCAGTATCTCAGGAGGTCCGTTAACCCCTCCCGGGGTGAGCATGCAGTCGGAGCAGCACGTCCTTCACTCCCTTGCTCATTTTGATGTCCTGTTACCTGCAGGGACTTTCCTGCTTTTGCCAATCCCTGATTTTGGCTGAGGAGCTGCCTGGGTGCAGGGCAGATCTCCCAGGCACATATAGACTCCTCTTCACCAGTGTTAACGCAAGAGAAAGACGTGCATTGCAAAACCTGAGCATCCACATCGGGAGCCAGGAAAGGCTGAATTGAATTTTCTTGTGTCCAGGTGTTACCTGAGCCACAGTGGTTCCATGACTGCGAGGAGCAGAAATACTGAAATAAGAAGCTGAGAGCCTCAAAAAAATCCCTGACCTCCCAGAGCTGGGGATTTAACGGAATGTCACAGCTCCCCACACTTCTGGCAGTATGAGAGCTGGCAGCACCAGGGGAGACCAGTGCAGGTGTCAGCCCACAGCCGTGCCGTCTCTGTGGCTGGTGTTTTCCCAGCTGGAAGGTCCCGGCTGTGGGCCACCAGAAAGGGCACGTTATTTAAAGAACTGCTGGAGAAGTTGAGGCCACACTAACAAACCCACATCTGTTCAGTGAAGTTTGCTCTGCTGGCAAACCAGAACAGTTCTGGTTGCTAGCAGCAACTAGAAGAAAACTGATCAAATTACAGACAGAAGAGCAGAGGGTTTGCAGTACTTCGCCGCTGCCGTCTTGGATTCAAGAAAACTTTTGAGTCAGTGAGTGATGCCCAAAGGCAGAGGGAGTCTAGGCAGCAGGTTACAGATGCAGACACTGAGAATGCTGGAGCAGGCAGGGCAATGTTTGGCTTTTTTGGGATGTGCTGAGGCTTGTTCAGTGGGGAAATCAATATTAGGGGCTCTATTGCTGTTGCTCTGATCGCAGACCTATCATCCTCCCTCCCTGAAATTACCCCTGAAGATAGCTATCCTGGGGCTTGGAAGCAGCTCGCTCTTCTGCTTTCCCTTCTCCTGCAAGGGACATGCTGCCTTGGCCACTTAGTCTGAGATAGAAACTGAAACAGTGAAGTGTGAGGTCCTCCAGGGATGATGTAGTAAAGCCCCCAGGCCTTCTCGGCTCAGGACAGGGGAACCCAGGTGTTGAGAATGGGAAGACCAACACGTTGAGGGCAGGGAGACCCAGATGTTGAGGATGGGAAGATGCAGATGCTGAGAACAGGGAAACCTGCATATTGAGGATAGGGACACCCAGATGTTGAGAGCAACGAGACCCAGATGTTGAGAGCGGTAAGACCAAGATGTTGAGGATGGAGAGATCCAGATGTTGGCCACTGGCTCCTGAGCCACTGCTGCTAACCAAGGATCCATGCTGCAATGAGACCATGGGATGCTTTGGATGAGTCATTGAGGTGGAAGGACAGTACCTCCCTGCTCAGACAGCATCAGCACCGCCTCCATCTGCTGCGTCCTCCAGCAGCCCCTTGGCCACGATGATGGTGAGAAGGAAAGCTGGTCACATCCCTGTCCTTGCTTGCCCAAGTCAGCTTTGCGCAGCGAGGTGGCCCTTGGCTTCGTGCTGATGAAGTCCCTGGTACCTCCAGCCACGGTCAGGCTTGTTGGCTGGCTGTGATGGCATTACTGCTGCTTTCCTTCCCCGTCTTTTCCCCACCACCAGCTGATGTTTAGCAGAGCTCAGCCACAGCCCTTTCTTTGAAGACAGGATTTCACAGCCCCGGCGATACTTTCAACCTGAGATGGAAACCTCACTTAGTGGTGAGGCTCCTGCTCATCCCCTCCCGTGCCACTGAGGAGCAGCAGAGTCTCTGATTGAATTAGTGCAGGGATTTAATTTAATCCCTAAATGACTCTCATTCTAAAGGAGCCTGTTCATTTCCTTCAAGGGCCTTATCTGATGTGAGCAACCAGCAATATTAAGCAGAAGGACTGGGCAGATAGGGAGCTGCTGGTGGGGGAGGGGGAGGGCTTTGCAGGGAGTGAATTGAGGGCTGCGTGGGTTTGTCCTCTAATTATTTCATGAAATAATGATGACAGTGATTGCAATACAAGTAAGACATAAACAGCATCATTAAAACGCGCACTGGTGCAAATAGCATCCTCGCACGGCAAGTCTGGAAACATTTCCTTTTTACAAGAAATCACCTTGCGGGGAGTAAAACAGCCCCAAGGATGGGGTAAACCAAGCATTCGCTTTGTGCCTCCCACCAAATCCAGCTGTTCCAGGGATGGGGCAGATGGCACAGATGGCTCTGAGGACATGATGGTCTCTGAATTTTAGTCTTCAGGCTCACTGGGGCAGTTCAGGTGACGTGAAATCACTGCCTGTGGTGAGCCAGACTGAGAGGGGACAGAGCAGCTCCTCTCCATTCTCACAGGTGTAAAGGGGGCCCTTTTGGCATGATAAAAAAGGACAAGGCGCAGGCAGACATGGGTGAGCTCCTCTGTGTGCTGCCCAGGAGGCAGCTGGCTGTGGCGCTGATATCAAGCATCTTTTTGGAAATCTGACCCGCTTTTTGGACCTGCTAGCTCAGAGAGGTGCCTGCAGATGCTGCTGGGTACCGCGCGATCTCTGCGCCATCCCCTCTGTGCAGAGCAGATGGTGCCGAAGCTGGGGCTTAAACACCTCCAGGACATTTCCTGGGGATGACAGCAGCTTTTGGAGCCTGACATCTGCCTACAGCTCCCTGTTGATATCCAGTGGTGGGTTATTACCCATGTGCACCAGCTCTGCAGGGTGAGGAGGTGTTTAGCAGCAGGTTGGCTGTCCCAGAGGATAGCTTGCAGGGGTCTGGTGTCACGAGCTGGGACCACTGCAGGGAAGCAGCCTCTGTCTGCTCCATGGGTGCTTCTTCCCAGTGGGGTGTGAGGCTGGATGGGCTGATTCCTGTGGCTGCTGCTCTTTTGGAAGCTGAAGTCAACTTAATTCATACAGGGGTGGTCATTTTGTTAACTCCAGCTTTCTGGTTGGCATTGGGCTCGTGAAAATGCTTGGATCTTAACTGGGAATACAGTGACGTTTTTTCTGGGTGACTTGCTACCCGGGGCTGGTCCTGTATAATAACCCCTGCCCCAGCCCTGCAGGGTCTGCGTAAGTGGAAGTTGCTTCCCAGAGGGAGGATTTTTCTCTGTTTTGGTCCTTCTCCCCTGCTGAGCTGGTTTTTGCCCTTTGGCTTAGATGGGCTCCGTGCAAAGGGAAAATCACATGGAAAAGAGGACGCAGCTCTGGCAGGGGGTGCTTATTGCAGCCTCACCCTGCTCATGTAAAAACTTTGGAGGTTTTTTCCCTTGAATTACTCCTGGCTTTTCCCTTTGAAAGGGCAGAGCTTGCTTGGGCCTTTCCCAGCTGCAGAGGAAAGCTGACAAAAAATAACCTCAAAAGCTTAAAAGGCTGAAAGGGGCTGGTAGGAGCAGTTGTGGTTTTGCAGGGCACAGTGGGGTGGCTGTGGGGAGCCCCACAGCTGCGGCACCCAGTCAGGGAGGCTGAGCTGCTCGTGGCTGCAGCCAGGCTCAGCCTGGGCAATCTGCAGATGAGCAGAGCCCGGCGCTTCCCTTCTGCATTTAGTAACGTGGTGCAGGAGGGGCTGGAGCTGCTGGATGAGAGCTGCTGGTTTTCTCTGCTGCCCTGCCAACCTTGGGGAAGATCTCTGCAGGGCTGAGCGCCCCTGGCAGCCCAGGGGGACACTGGAGCCACAGGGCTAAGGATGATGTTACCGGCTCTGCCTCTGCGGCTGAAGCCGAGTCTGTCTGCACCAGCTGCGCTGCCGGGCTGAGCCACCCACCACCGGCCCCTGGTTTCTCCAAACCCACCAGTGCTCTCGGGTGCTGGCAGTGGGAGCTGGGTGGCCTCATCCCACTCCTGCCCTGTAGCCACCAGTTCGCTGCTGGTGGGGAAACCTCGTGCTCCAAGAATCAGGACCAGGACTGGGTACTGTGGGAGTGATGAGCGAACTGCCACCGCCTGGGGACGTGGGAACAATGCTGTCCCACCCACTGGAGCACTGTTAGGGCTGTACAAATTGGTGCCAGCCTTGTGTTAGGGTTGGGGTGTGGGGTGTTAGGAGTGGAAAGGCTCCCCAGGAAGGTGGCCAGTGAGAGATTTGGGGTGCTTCTGCCTTCATCCTTCTTTATCTTCTCTTCTGGGCAGATGCTGGAGACAGACGCTGAGAAGCCAGGGCAGATGCACTCAGAGGACAGAAAAGCAGCAGTGGGTGATGCTCCTCCAGCCGCAGAGGCACCAGCACCGGCCAAGCCCTGGGATGCTCTGGGAGCCACCCAGGGTCCTCTCGTGGCCGAAAAGCAGCCAGTGGCCACCGAGAAGGGAGAGGAGCAGCCCAGCTCCCTGCCAGCCTTTGTCATCCCTGAGCTGCGACTCGACAGTACCTTCAGCCAGAGCGTGGTGGGTATGGCGGGCAGCACCACAGATGGTGAGGATGATGAGGAAGATGATGATGAGGAAGATGAGGATGAGGAGGATGA
>JAVJGI010000065.1:8661347-8720351 GCA_035590275.1 Ibycter americanus | reverse complement strand
CTGGCATCTGAGGGGTCAGGAAGGTCCCTGCCACTGTCAGTCAGCTCTGGGAGATGCTTAGCAGCCAGGGGATGTCACCCAGAGCCAGTGTGCTGGTGCTGCAGGTGGGCATCTCCCACCAGTGTGTCCAGATCCTGCAGGATGCCATGTCCTGGAGGGCCACTGTCTCTGGATGGGTGGAGGCAGAGGTGCACCTGCGTGTCTGCACTTGCAAAGAGCTGTTTGCAGTGGCAGGGACAGGAGAAAGCCAGGCTCCAGTGACATAGAGTCCCCAGTGTGCTCGGGGATGCCAGGAGCAGTGTGGCTTTCTGCCCTGGCCAGCCTCTTGCAGGGCTTTGACCGTTGCAGAGGGCCTGTCTCAGAAGAAGGTTAAGGTTAGCAGCGATTTCTGACTCTGACATGCAGAAGGGAGGAGCAGCAAGGGGCTGTGCGGCAGGAGCTCTGCACAGGGCTGGCCTGTGCTCACAAGCCCAGCAGTCTGGGGTGCTCCCCATGCCCCCCAGAGCAGAGCTTGGCTTGGCTGTACTTTAGCAGGAAACAATGTGCCATTGCAAAGGTAGTGCCTGAGCAGTGCTGCTTGCCTCATCCTCCCCGGCTGAAGCCTGGCTGGGTGCTGAGAGCGGCTGCCCGCCTTCCTGCCCTGCAGTGCTGGCCTGGCACCCTGCTCTGCCCGACCAAGCTTGCGCCAGCTTGCTCTCTGCCAGTGGCTGTGGGTACTGCTCTGCTCGGGGCTGTATTGCTCAGGACCTCGTTGCATTGCTCAGGGTCATGTTACACAGCTCAGGACCTTGTTGCATGGCTCGGGACTGTGTCATGCTGCTCAAGACCACCTTGCAGAGTGCGGGACCACATTGCATGCTGCTCCATGGCTGCTGGCTCCTTGGCAGGAGAGGCTGGTACAGAGCCCTGCATGCCACCAAGCATGGCAGCATGATGGGATTAAACCCGTGGTGGGTTCAACCCTCTTCCTGCCAGGCTTCTGCTGCTTTAAAAGACACCTCTAATGCTGTTTCCTGGAGCATTTCTGGGCTCAGAGTCCCCAGCCAGCTGGTATGAGCCCTTACAAGTCTGACAGGTCGGTCAGATGGAGCTGCTGTGCAAGAGTGTTTGCTGTGCAAACTCTCATGGAGGCTGATGCCAGCAATTGTGGGCTGGGGGGGTTCAGACCCCCTCCCAAATCCTACCCAGAATGGACACCTTTGTGGCAGGGACACCCCCACAGCCTGGCGCAGATGCAAGGGAGGTGGTGGCTGTGTAAGTGCCTGGTGAGAGTGTCCCGTTAGGGCTGCCAGTGGTGAGTCTTCTGGAAAGAAGTTTCACAGTGCCGCTGTGCGTGCAGCCTGGGAGCGTGCAGCCCTGCAGCCAGAGGCTGCTGCAGCACTGGCTGGGACCCAGTGGTTGCATGCTTGCTGCCGGTGGGGAGACCCAGGGAATGTACCCCACGTCTGCCCTGGAGAGCCCCCTTGGAGAGCCCCCTTGGAGAGCCCCCAGCTGCCTTTCTGGGCTGATGTGGGTGGATGTTTTTCAGCAGAGGTAAATTGAGCTCCTCCTGGATTAAACTGCTCTGGTGCAGATGAGACCGGGTTTTTTCTGGAGCAGGGACACCTGCCCTTGTGCCCTCCTAGGGCAGCCCTCCCATTGCCCTGCCTCTCTGGCTGCTGGCGGAAGGACCCAGGCTGCCTGGGAGCTGCAGCAGGCAGGGCAAGTGGGCACAGTACTGGGCCCCCACATGCATGGTGTTTTGGACTACTGCCATCCCCCTGCCTACACTTTGGAGGGACTTCTGTTGGGCTGTACCTTTGGACTAGTTTGATGGAACCCTCCAGGGTTTCTGGGGCAGGACACTGATGTACAATTCCCCTATGGATCCCCTCCAGCGGCAGTACCGAGCTGCCAAGCACCAGCGCTACCTACACCCGATGGCCTTGGCAGCAGCGCCCCAGCATTCATCAAGGTGCTTGTTGCTTTTTTCTCCTCTGGGAGCATTTCAGAGAGGCTCATTTTGTTGGCCCTTTTAACGCCGTTGTGCCCAGCGTGCCTCCCTGCTCCCCTCCTTCCCGTGGCTGGGGCTGGGAGGTGGTTGTTTTAAGAGTATATTGTGGCCGGGACTGCTGGGAGTCCTCGGGCAAGCTCCGCTGCTGCCTTTTGTCCCTGAGTGCAGCGGAGCCTCTCTGGACAATGGCAGGAAACGTGCTCCGGCTTCGTGTCGCCCCGGCCAGCCCGCCTGCCGGGGCCCTATCTAGTTGGGGAAGGTGCTTTGCAAGGGATGCATTGTTTGGGGCCGATAAACTCCGGAAACCCAGGCGCAGAATGGAAGGAAGTGTCAAAAGCCTCGAGCCCAGGTCTGTGGGGCTGTGCAGTGGGTTCCCACGGCATGGCCGCGGGGCGGCGATCCTGGGAAGTGCCCTGCAGCCCCCGGCAGCGCGGGTCTGAGCTCGGTGCGTGGTCAAGCTGGATGCAGGTCTGGCTGCGAGCATCTTCCAGTCTCATTCAGTAATGGAAGAATTACTAAAGCCCCTGAGCTATGGTGGTCTCAGGGGTCCCCACGCCTGGCCCCAGGCTTTGTGGCTCACAGGCTGCACTGGTGCTGCTCTGAGCTCGTGGTGGATCCGCGGTCCCCTTGGTTTGCTCAGGCTGCCCAAGGGAGGTGGTCACGGAGTGGAGCCCCCTGGGTGTTCCTCAGACTTGAAAGCTGCCGTGATATGATTCAATTATGGCTGAACTGCTCTGATTTTTCCTGCCTGGGGACTGCTGGGGAACCCCTGATAGATTTTGGTTGCCCAGCCTGGTTCTGGGGGGACGAGGTAGTCCACAGGCTGGGAACGGGTCCCTGTGCCCACTCAAGGCAGCAGGAACAGGAGCAACAGGAATGGGGATGCGGGTGTCCTCCCCATGGGGGGTACCACTGTCAGTCAGCATCTTGAACTTGGACAGGTACCTGGGCCACCAGCCATGGCATCTCCTGAGATGCTCCAGGAACACCATGGGCTGAAGGTGGCATAGGATGGGTGGAGGGAAGCAGGTTCCCATGCCAGAACAGGTAGGAGCTTGTCCCATTGCATTGCTGCAGCCAGACGTGATTGTGGGGAAGGAGCCCCGTGGATGCCATGGCTCTGGGATGTGCAGGTGCGGGTACCACAGGGGATGCTGGCATTACTGGGTGGTGACACTTGGAGTGCCACTGTAGGCACGCACTGGCATGATGATGCAGATGCTGTTTTTCTGTTCCCCCCTAGCTGAGTGGAGCCGACCCCGAATGCAGCTGTGACGAAGGGGATGAGACCTCCCGCAAGAAACGGAGCAGGAACCTGTAAGTGTCACATTGTGGTGGCATCAGAGTGTACCAGGGCTGTTTGCCGTGGCCAAACACCTTGGCTCCACCCTGCTTGTTCAGGTGGCTCTTAGGGTCTCCCTGCCTTGTTCCCCCAAGCTTTTCTGGGAAGAAAGCAGCAAAGACACATGTGAACTAAGGTCTCACTTCAGATGGGGAGTCAGGATTTTCAGGAAGGAGGGTGGGAGGTGGGCTAGGTGCATTGCACAACCCATTTGGGAGCAGCCCCCTGCTCACCTTGCTTTGACAGATGAGGAGAAGGAGCCGGCTCATGCCGGTGGTGTGGGGAAAACGGCTTCCCCAGTTCCAGCAGAGCTCTGCTCCCGCAGTGCTGGGTTCAGGGAGAGGACATGCAAGCGATGAAACATGAGCTGGGGGCCCCTTTCCCGCTGGCCCCATGCCGGCAGCAGGAATGGGGTGGTTTCCCACCACGGGACAGGCTCCAGCTCTTTGCAGCATGTGGGCAGCACAGTGGGAGCACTGAGTGCGGGGACTGCTGAGTGATGCTCGCAGCCCCTCCGCCTCTCCCAGTAAGGCTCTGGCAGTGTCACAAAAGTGGGTCTGGGCAAGGACGAGGCAGCCGTGGCCTTTGCTTCCCACGAGCCCAGCTGCAGCTGCGTGGGGACAGGCATGCCGGCGGGGACAAGCAAGGATGTTTTGGAATGAACTGCCTCCAGTTTTGCACAGCAGGATCCGACCTGGCCGGGTGTCAGGGCCACAGGGATGCCCAGGGGTGGATCTTTCCCCACTCCACATGGCTGGGGGCAGGTGGCAAAGTTGCACATGGTTTGAGTGGCTCAGGATGTGTGAGGGGCTGAGCGCATCGACTAAGCGCACAGGCTCGACGGCTTCGCTGCCAGTGCTGCCTGCCAGCGAGCGGCACTGTTGTCCTGCGTGCTTCCTAACTGCAGCTGGTTATTTTTAGCTCTTATTATTCCCCCCCCCCCGCCTCCCAACACTTGAAATTAAAATGAATCCCTTGCAGTCTGCAGCGGGGACGTTCCCCCATCCGCATGTCCCTGCTGCAGCGCTGAGCCAGGGGAATCGGGCAGGCGGTGGGAGGCTCAGCTTAGCGGGGTCAGGGGCGGTTGCAGAGAGGGTTTTCTCCTCACCTTGAGACAGCAGCGGATGCGCTGGGGAGCCTCTTGGCATCGCACCGGCCGGCTATTGGCTGCGCAGCCTGGTTGCCAGCTGTTGCGGGGAGTATTTATGGTGCAAGTGGCTGGGGTTTGGCACTCGCCTTCCCTCCCGGCACCGGCACACTCTGCCGGCACTCCCCGATGTACCGCGCGATGGTGGACTTTTCCGAAAAATACCTGGAAAGGTAGGACTGCAGCATCCTGTGAGGAAGGGTGATGTGCTTTGCAGGGGATGGTTTGGAAGCAGCACAGGGTGATGGTGCTGGATGTGGCCTCATGGCTGTGCCGGGGTGCTGGGAGCAGATCACTTTATAGGGGCAGCTTCGGACAGAAACCAGCAATTTTTTATGAAACATTATTTTTGCTGTGGCATTTTATACTGCAGATTGGCCGCAGCTGGAGGCTGTGCATGCCTGCGGCTGCCGCAGCCTGGTTTCATGCTGCTTGCTATTTATTTGCAAGCATGTGCAAGAGGAGCAGCAGGTTTTAAGTTGGGGAACTTCCTTAGGTGGTGCTTGCTGGCGTATTACAGCTGGCAAATCTGCCCACGAGCCGCGGTCACCTGCAAGCCCCAGAGCCTGATGTGTGGCAGGGCTACCCACTGCAGCTGGCTGGTGTTGTGCAGAGGGCTGGGCGGCTGGAGGCAGCCCACGTGTGCTGGAGACACACACAAGGTCTTTTCAGTGCTTTGAAAGCCCCACTGGGCACTGAGCTGCGGCGGCTGCCTTGCTAAACTGGGAACACTGTTAAAATTGTTGCATGGGGCTGTGTGGGATGGCCCGTCTCGTATGGCGGCTGGTCCTCGGCTGCCGGCATCGCTGGCAGTGCGGTAATGGGAGGCAGATGGTGTTTGGAGTGTGAGGCTCTGTGTTTGGATCCGCTTTTCCCACATTAGCGCTGAGCCAGTGCCTGGCAGCTGGCAGCAGCGGGACTCGTGTCCTGCTGGGACCGCAGCCCAGATGATGCGAAGGCAGCAAAACCGTCTGTGCCCACCACGAGGGCACGGACAGCACCGGGGGCTAGAGGGGTGATTGCCCTCTAAAATCCTTCCATGACTCCGGGTGCTCAGCACCTTGCGGGACTGAGCCCTGGGGTTGTTGCAACTATTTTTTTGTCCCAGTGGATTGCTGTATTTTACCCTCCTGGGACTGGAGAGAGCTGTGGGTCTAGGTAAGATCACTTGGGGTGGGGTGTGCCCTTGCCTCGAATCCCTCCTATGCCCCTGGTGTCCCTAGCCAGCCCTGGGCATGGCTTGGCCAAGCAGAGGTGGCTCCTCCGAGCATCCTTGCGTAGACCCACTGGTGTGGGACCCATGGTGGGTTGCAGGTGGTGGCCTGGCCATACCACCCTGAGGCCCCACCACTGGCCTTGGTGCAGGATGAGCATCCTGTGCCACCCTGCATGTCCCCTGCACCCCTTTGTGCCGTGGTGTCATGCAGAGGCTGTGCCACGAGGGGACAGCATCGTCCGTGCCTGTCTTCATCCTTCACCTCTTCTACCTCCTGCTCCCCTGCCTTGGACCCTGGGAAGCCCTCGCAGGGCCAGGCTGGGGCTGGGTTGGGGGTCTCATTTTCCCATGGCACTTGCCAAAAATCATTGTCCCACTTTGTCCTGGTGGTAGTTTCCTGGGGGAACCGGGAGCCCTGTGTCTGGGTGTATGTCAGTCTGTCGGTCCAGAGATGGCAGAGCGGGGACCTGTGCAGGGTGACAGTATGGGGTGTCTGTTCCCCCAGCGCCCCTTGGTGCCATGGGCTGCCAGTCCCAACCATCCCTGTGTGGAGATGTCCCTGTGGCCGTGCCCATCCCGTGCCAGCACTGGAAAAGTGTGAGCATCAGTGGGTCACATGTGGGCTCCCAGCCCTGTCCCTGCAGCAGCGACAGCGTGAAGCACTGCTGTCCCCGCTCTGTTCCCAACCCCGCGCAGCCCCACCGCTGGCCTCACTGCCTTCCCTGGGACGCCTGCGCTCTATAAATAGCCCTCGTAAATCCCTGCCGTGATTATTTTCCCCGCCGTCTCTTGAAAGGCCCCACTATCCACCCTCGGTGCTGATTTTTCCACCTTTCCTTGAGTTTCCCCAGCAACGGCAGAGCCGTCCGAAATAGCAGTGGGCTGACACAGCCCTTACTCACATGCTCCTCGTTCACCCCACGCTGCATTTAAAGCTCCTTCGAGCTGAGCCCTCCCACTTCCGCGCTGGCCACACCGGGCGGGAGCGTGGCACAGAGCCGGCGTCAGAGCACCCAAGCGTCTGGCTGCGCCGGTCGCGCCGGGAGCCGCTGCAGAGGCCATCCCAGCAGCCATGCCTTTTTTCCGTGACCTTTCCAAGCCCCAGCCGCTGGAGTTTCACGCGGAGATGCTGCTGGGCATGCAGAGACCCCACAACGGCAGCCTGCAGCGCCGGCACACCATGAAGGAGTAGGTGGTGGGCACAGGGCAGAGGGCGAAGTGCGGGATGAGGCTGCCGGCGGGTCCCCTCCTGGGTGCTGGCTGTCCCCCGATCCCTTGCCCGCCTGCTAAAACTTGCTCTTCCCTCTAGAGCCAAGGACATGAAGAACCGGCTGGGGATTTTTCGGCGGCGAAACGAGTCCCCGGGGGCCAACCCCTCCGGCAAGCTGGACAAAGTGCTCAAATCACTCAAGTAGGTGCTGCAAGCGGGTGGCGTGGGGATTAGGGGCCGTGGGGGCTTGGGGATGAGCTGCGGTCGGGCTGAGCATCACCTCCAGGGAGGCTGGGGTCACCCTGTTTGGGGGAGCTGGGGACAAACACTTTTTGTATCCGGAGGAGCTTTAAAAATATTTGTTGGCTGAAAATTCCCCACCCAGGTGGGTGAGAGGTCTGTGCCCAGGAGGCAGCACAGTGGTGGCTTGGGCTGGAAATTTCCCTGACGGCTGCTTTCTCCCAGTGCCTGTGCATGAAACTTTAACTGGCCAGAGGATGGTTTGAAAAACCGCTTTGCTCTGGAGATGCTCCAGCAGCCGGAGATGAGCCCTCCTACTCTTGTGCCTGGCAGCTTCTCTGTCTGCTTGAATGGGACAGCTGAAACCCCCATTGTCCCACAGCCTCCTGGGCATTGCCCGGAGCTTTTCCAGTTTTTGCTCAGACACCCCAAGTGGCACAGCTGCCTGCACAGACCTCCTTATATTGTATTTTCTTCCTGCCAGTCTAAAAGCAGAGGTTTCCTTCCAGCAGAGACACTGCAGTCCTGCCTGGTGCAGAGCCTGGCTCTGTCCGGAGATGCTCCGGCAATGCTGGTGCCGATGTGGGAGCGGGGGCCAGCCCCGCTGGGGCACACAGCATTGCTTTATCGGCTGGAAATGTTTTGCTTGTGGTGCGTTGCGACAGGCAGCGAGCACGGCTTTTGAAGCTTCACTTTGCCAACGCGCTCTCCTTCTGCTGCAGGCCCACTCCCGAGGAAGCTCTCAAGTGGGGGGACTCCCTGGAGAAGCTGCTGCTGCACAAATGTAAGTGTTTGCCTGTTTCTTCTGCCTGTTTGCTGCTGGGGGAACATCCAGACGCATGCATGGATAAAGCTGGGATTTCCTCTGTTAATCCCTTCCGGTGTTTGGGGGTAGACAAAGAGAAATGAGGCGGCCCCTTGCCTGCACCCTCTCCGCTCCTGCCTGGCTCAGGGTGGGATTTTGTGATAGAGACCAGGGAGAACCACAGCCTGGGGCTGCAGCCCCCCCCTATCTTGGGGGGGCAAAGGCAGTGATTTGTGTCTGTGCCAGATTTGGAGCTGTGTGGTGGGTCCGTGAAGCAGGAGCTGCTTGTCTAAATGGTCTACATTCCCCTTCTCGTGTATCACAGCTGGAGCACCTGGCATCGTGGTCATGTCCTGCACTCAGCCCCCACAGGGATGGCCGGGGGGTCCTCTCCCCATTGCTGCCCCCACTCCAAGCCCAGCCTCCCTCTTGGCTCTCTGTGCATGTAGCCGGGCTGAGGACTGTGGATTCAGCGTGTGGATGGCTTGTGTTGCCGTGCTTGGCCCGACAGTGCCATCGCTGCCTGCTTTGCTCAAGGGCTCACGAGAGGTTTTTAGGGACGGTGCAGGGAGGTAGTTTAGGGTGCACCTTTGCCAGGTTGCTGGGCTGAGGGTCCTGTGGGGCCATCCCCTGCTGTGAGCCGTGAGTAGAGACGTGTCTCTGTCCCCACAGACGGGCTCGCTGCCTTCAGAGCCTTCCTGCGCACTGAATTCAGCGAGGAGAACCTGGAGTTCTGGCTGGCCTGTGAGGAGTTCAAGAAAATCAAATCCCAGTCCAAGATGGTCTCCAAGGCCAAGAAGATCTTCGCCGAGTACATCGCCATCCAGTCCTGCAAGGAGGTGAGGTCTGAATCCTGCGCTGGTGTGTGGCTCCGTGGCACGGCAGCTGCCTGGGGAGCTGCTCACCAGCGCTGGTGTGTCTGCCTGCAGGTCAACCTGGACTCCTACACGCGGGAGCACACCAAGGAGAACCTGCAGAACATCACCCGCAGCTGCTTCGACCTCGCACAGAAGAGGATTTATGGGCTCATGGAGAAGGACTCGTACCCCCGCTTCCTCCGCTCTGACTTGTACTTGGACATAATTAACCAGAAGAAAGCCAGCTCCCCACTGTAGACTCAAGGACTCTCTCGGGGCAGGCTGGGAGCTGTGTGTTTACATGAAATCGGGCGACAGAGGCCTTCCTGGGGGACGGCGGGAGTGTGCCTTCCCGCTGCCGTTCGTGCCCCTAAGCCATATTGCTGCAGCGGACGGATGTGGGGCAACTGAAGGCACCGAGCATGAGGCCAAGGGGACCAACAGGCCAAGCAGTCTGGTACTGCTCCATGGCCCCATCTCACCATCGCTGGTACGATGCCTTCGGGGTGACTCCGGCATGGATTTTAGCCAGGAGGGAAGCTCCCACAAGACTACTGTGAAGCATGCGCCCGAGCTGTGAGCATTGCTGGAAGGCGACGAGTGATCCCGACTCGGCGAGGAGGAGGACTATTGTACAGGGCTCCGGCAAGGGGACACCAGCACCAACACGTACATTGTCCCCGGATAAAAGACTTCTGAACTGGACTGGCCCCACGATGCTGCTGTGCTTCCCTGTGCCGGCGATGCCTCCCAGCTCCCCTGAAGCAGCTATCTCGCAGGAGCCCAGTGTTCCCTTCGCTCGTGGCAGGTCCCCCCGGGAGCAGCGAAAGCCGGGTCCTTCCCCTGCGCTGGAGGTGTGCAAGCCAACCACCTCCTGCTCCCACCCCTGGTTTATTTATTGACCTCCTATAGCTGGACGCATTGCTGTGTAATAGGAAAACCTCGTGTCCTTTCCCATTCTGAAATTACAAGTGCAATATTTGTGTGTGTCACGGCGGAGTTCTCCGGTGGAGTGGATGACTTTTTTTCCGAGTGCGTACAACGTTTTCTAAGTTAGCAGGTTTTATCTGACAAAACGCATTCCCTAGCAGCGGGCCGCTGGGGGAGCCTGGGTGTATATATCATGCCCTGACGACGGAGGGTTTGGTGATAGAGAAAAGCAGCTCTGTGAATCAGACGCTCTCCTTACTCTGGATAACAATACTGTGTTTTGAGAAGCGGGGGTTATCGCTGAACCTGGCAGAGCTGGATGGACTGCCTGCCTCCAGGCACCCAGTTTACAGTGCGAAGCATCTCTGCAGCTAGCAAAAATACATTGTCATGGTCATAGGTAAATAAAAGGAGAATATAATTTCTTGTAGCTGCCTTTTCTTCGTGGCATGTTTCTCAGCACTGGTGGAGCTGGGCATCCCCTGCTTCACCGGGGAGCGTAAAATCCTGTTACTGCATGGCTAAAGATGGGAAAATCTGGTTCCATGAATTTCTGAGCTTTTTTGTATGAAGGAGCAGCTGCCAGATGCTCCTATGACCAGGCCCGGGTATAGCCCTTTAGGAACACAGAAAGTTTTGCCCAAAATGAGACTGTTCCCAGGGATAGTGTTCCCTGTTTAAACACAGCAGGGCATGGGCTTCTGAACATGGAAATGCCCAGAAACATAAATGACTTAGTGTAGCTCCAGGTCCCTCTGGGAACACACCAAAAGAAGCAAGAAAAAGCCCAACAGTGCTATTTCAGGTCCCGGCTGCATGGCTTGGCAGGGCTGCTCCTCCCCTGGCAAAGGCAGCACTGTGACAACTCTGGTGTGTGATGAAAATGTTTTGTAAAGGTCGTTCACGTTGTGTTCGGTAGCTGGAATGTCTTGTGCCAGTCACCTGCTTGTGGCGGGCCTCGGATGGCTCAGAGATGTGCTCACAGTGTCACGGGGCCACACTGGGCCCTGGGGTGGCGTGGTGCAGAGGTGCTGCTGGTGATGCTGAGGGATGGAGGTGGCGTGGCTGCCCCAGCAATCCCACCTGGGCACAGCTCTCCCTGGCAGATACAATCGCTTCTGGGGAACTCTCTGTGTTTCCCTCTTTAAATAAGCAGGTGATGGCCAGGTGGGGAAACTGAGGCAGGGCTGAGGGGACCCCTCAGGGGTTGGCTGGAGGCAGCAGGGTTGGTGGGATGCCTCTGTGGCTCTCCTGGAGATGCTTTTGGACTGCTGGCACCTGATGGGTGGGTGCAGCCTCCCTGCGAGTGCTGCCACGGTTACCCCAGCTGGCTCCTCCAAGCCAGACCCTCCTCTTTCTCCTGGCATTGCGGAGATCCTTCATCTCCTCTCCTTCCCATCCGGGAGGGTTTCCCTTCATTTCCCTTCCCTTAACACAGATTTGCTTGCACTTCCACTCCTCTCTCCATCACCTGCACACTCTTGACTCCCCTTACTCAGTCCCAAGCCATCAGCGTTAGGAAACTTACTACAGGATCGCTTTGTTGCCCCCCTGCTTCTCTGTGTCCCTGGGCTCCTGGAGCAGCATGCGGGGGGACTCAACTCGGGGGGCTTCGTGGGCGTGGGGCAGCTCAGTACCTGCCGTTACCTTCTCTCCAGCAGGTCCAGCGAGCCCTCCTGTGGCTCTTGGTGATGCCAAGGATATCCCACCCACACAACCACGCCTGGTTTCAAGCCTCTAACCTGCCTTGCTTAGGTGAATTATCCGAGCCCATCCGGCAGGGCAGGCAGCAAGGGCTGGAGCTGCTGTGGGACGTGTGGTGCGGGAATCTGGTGCACGACTTTGAATAAACAGCATCGACCTTCCTGCAGACAGTCCCTGCAGGGGACAGAGGCACCGGTGCGTGCGAAAGGTGGAGAAATGGGGACCTGGGGTGACCCCATTCCTGGAGAAAATGGAAATAACCCTGCGTGAGTGACAGAAATTTGGTTATTGCTGTAACAGAATTTATTGCCCGCCAGGTTAGCGTGAGTCACTCTGCAAACACCATCCCTGCGTGCTTGCAAGGTGCTTGGTTTCTAGGAGAGGCAGGGCTGCAGTGGGAAGTGGAAATGCTGGGTGCTTGTCCCGTGTTTTCCCAGGACGGCTGGTGGCCTCTGCAGCAGGACAGGTCTCATCACGGGCCCTGTAGTGACACCAAAGCCACAGCTTTGTCCCCTCCACGCTGTAGGAGAGGAGCTGTGCCATCTTCTCCAAGACTTTGTGCCTTGAAGGGTGTGAGAAACTTGGAGGATATGGGTGGGAACTGGATGGGGGGACGTCAGCTCATGGAGGGGGTTTGTTCTGGGGGGATGTTGGTGGGGATGGAGATACACCCCACTGCCCTCAGCAGCTCCTTTTCCAGGGGGATTAGGGGCCCAGGAGCTGCTGAGGCTGTTGTGGGGCCACTGAGCTTACAACACAAGCAGAAGAGGGACAGAAATGTCCTTATTTAGCACAAAATAAGATGTTCAGGACAAAACCCAATCAGGCTGCAAGGGATGCAAAGAGAAGAAATTATTGACTTACCGATGCCAATGCAATGAGCCTGAGCAATGAAAATTGGAATTAGATATTCCTGATTCCTCATTTCAGGCACAACCTCAAACCAACCAGGACTTCTGACAGCTGAAGGGGTGTTCCCACGGCAGCAGTGCCGAAATCCCGGAGGGGTTGCCTGGCTGGGGATGGCCCTGGGGATATTGCAGAGGAGAAGCCGTTACCTGCACCCAAGCCATGGCCAGCGAAGCCATGAAGGTGGTGGGTGGCACAGGGTGATGGCAGCAGGTCGCTGCCTGTCTTGGGCTCATCCTGAAGCTCAGGTGTGTGTAGAGGCAGCTGCCCGCGGACATCGCTGCTGCCGTTTCGCACAGCGGCCAAAGGCAATTTCCCAATGCGGAAACCCGGTGCCTTCCAAAACAGTGAGGATGCTGTAGGGGGCCTTATCTCCGCAGATAACAAGGATTTGTCTCAGGGCTAAGAATTAGTGGTTGCTCAGCTGCAAATAGTCACAACTCAGCTGTGTTTGTCATATGCAAACAGGGTAAAGTCCACTGAGGCACCAGTGCTCCTGGTTCATTCGGGGGATGAAGATCACCAAGCTGAAGGCAGCCATAAGGCAAAGCATCCCAGGGAAAGGATTTAAATGGGAATGTGGGAATAATCACCAGAAAGTGCTGAATGCTTTGTTAGGTTCAAAAAATACTATGCACTCTATAGGTGAAAAAGGTTATGAGTGCTGGGAAAAACATCCTGAAGTCCTGAGTTTAACATCACGGTTTCCTCGCACCCTCAGAGGGTTGGGATGAACCAAAAGGACTCGGGGAGGCTGGTAAATCAGCTTTACCTGTCCCAGGTGATGGACCTTGACCCTTCAAGTGACCTTCAACTCAGTATTTCATCAGCTTCCTAACACAGCAGCCAGAGGCGGGTGCTGGGGTCATCTGTGATTTACAAAAGCAAATGAAGTTCTGAAAACAGCAGCTTCGTGAAAAGGCAGTTCAAGCTGCCGAACACCTCTTGGATGAAGACTTATGAGGAGAAGGCAGTGAGCAGCGCGGGCATCCCGTGCTGGGGCTGTGCCCACGAGGCCAGCCTTGGCCAGCACTGGTCCCCCTCTGCGTGCAGATGAGCATCTGCAGCGTCCGGGCAAGTGTAACTCTTTGCAGCAAGCAGCGCTCAGGTTGCAAGGGGGCCTCATTACAGAGCTGGCTAGAAGCCCTGAACGTAAAGCCTTTCCCTTTTTTCTGCAAAAATAAGTTTGCATTTTTTTACAGGTGTGCACCATGCCCCAAGACACTCCAGCAATGCACAGCCTTTCACTGGGCTTTTCCAAGGCACCCATCCTGGAGTATAAACTTATCCAAACAAACATAACTTTCGACTGAGCAAAATAATTCCTTGGACCCCTGATTAGACAAATATTCTCAGAATAGAAACAAGGCTACTTTATAGCCATAGACTAAACATAGCTCGACAGCTAGATACTGAAACTGCAGACACAAGAATTCCCCTGCCCTGGTGCAACATCTGCCTTGCTGTGTGAGCCGCTTAACCCTGCTCAGAAAGTTGTTGAGGCTTATCAGGAGCACACCGAACTCTTATTTGGGTAGTCGAGGTGCCCAGGAGCTCCTGGGGACCTGCTGTAGGAACACCCAGGCTCTGGTTGTCTGCAGGGTGGGGGTGGAAGTGGGGTTGGTCTGGGTTTGTTTGGGGACTTTTGCTTCTAGAGGGTTTGGTGAGGGCCAGGGGGTGCAGAGATGTATTTGAGGGCTCTTGTTCTTCCAGATGGTGACCCTGGGGCTGAGCTCAGGAGAGCCACATCGGACAGTGGAGGGATGTCTCTGAGCGTGGTGGGGGGTGCCCAGCTCAGCACTGCCCTGCGCAGGGTGTCATTCTGCCCAGGGGAGCTACAGGCAGCGATGCCCTTCAGATGCATCCTGGAATGGAGGTTGTAAGAACGAGTGCCACCAGCCTCTGTGGCTGGCATTAGCGATGTCATTCCTAAACAATCCAAGGGAGCCAAGAAGGAGAAAATAAAATACTTCTGAAGTAAAAATAAAAATAGTCAGACTCAGATGCTGTCTGTCAAGGAAATAAAATAAACTCCGCTGGGCTGCTGCCAGGACAGGAAATCCAGCAGTGGTGAGTCCCCTGGGTGCCGCTAACTCATTCGGGAAGCATTGTTACGACCCCCTCATAGCTCATTTTCTGATTCTTCTCTGCATTAGGTCATTTTTACTCAGCTCATCCAGCTCACACATTCCCCGGTGCTGGGGAAGGCGGGAGAAAGGGTGGTGAGATATACTTTCCTTTGTGGCTGAGCAGACCTGCAAGGCAGTGACACCGGGGAGGATGAGAAGGACCTTCCCAGAGTGACCCACTGCAGGCATCCCCCCCCCCCCGCCCCTACCCCGTGGGTGCTGTCGAGCTGTGCACGGGGCACAGGCAGAGACAGATGATGAACTGGATTCTCACCTTGGAAA
Organism: Ibycter americanus; assembly: GCA_035590275.1. Lineage (NCBI taxonomy): Eukaryota > Metazoa > Chordata > Aves > Falconiformes > Falconidae > Ibycter > Ibycter americanus. The sequence goes on along the minus strand of JAVJGI010000065.1, from coordinate 8,705,587 downwards.
GCTCTGGGACCCCTGCCTTCCCTGCCTTCATCCCTTGGCAGAGGGCGAGGAAGAGGGAGGTGGGGGAGAAGGAGAAGAGCCAAGCAGGAGCAGGTGGGGACCAGGGATGGGGTGTTTGCACAGGAGCCATTTGCAAGTGATTTCTTGTCCCTTCCTGAACTAATGGGGCAATTATTTCAGAAGGACACGTGTTTCTCATGGAAAGTTCTACTCAGCCCATGCGTCAGTTCATTGGTGTAGCAGCCCGGCTCCCCTAACGTGTTCACAGTGCTTCTAGACAAAGACAAGTGGGCGAAACCTCCTTGGACCAGGGGACAGCGGTGACCGGTCACAGAGTTCCAGACAAACATCCTGGTCCAGAGCAAATCAACAGCTCGGCAGCAAACGGGCTCACGTGTCAAAAGCCGATCGGCAAAGCTGAGCAAACACCGCTCGGCTCTTTGATGTAGCTCCTGTGCTTGACGCTGGATGTTTGGACGAGTGTGTCTGATTTGTACCCCATTCCCTCCAACTAGCTCAAAGAGAGATGTGGAGAAATCGGAGGGGGTCCTGCAGAGTCTACTGAGGTGGTCATGGACCTCGGGCACAGGACCCCTGTGGAGGGATGGAGAGGGATGAGGTCTAACAGTATCCTGTAACTTTGGGAAAGACAGCCACAAAGATGCCGGAGCCAAACTCTTCTTGGTAGCATCAGGTGACAAAATAAAGGGCAACAGCCACAATGTGTGACAACTTTCAGACCTTCAGCTTGGACAACAGGAAAAATATTTTCGTTGCAAGGCTGATACAGTAGAAAAACAGGCTACCAGAGAAGTAGGAGATCTCCATCGCTGGAAGTGGTTGGGATCTGGCCAAAGTCACAGCTGACCTGATTGGGTGCTGGCGATATTCCTGGTCTGAGGGAGGGTTGGACCGGAGACCCCCGGGGATGCACCCCTGGCACACGGAGCGTTCTGCCCCTCGCTTTGCTGGTGGACGTGGGTAACAGCCTCCAGGACACAGGCAGTGAGCCCACAGGTGTGGGACAGGGGTGCAGCAGGCAAAAGTCCTCATGGGAGCAGTGGAGATGAGTCCTGTGTTTCTCTACAAGTCAAAAATTAATTTCCGTGGCTTGAGGATGGGCCATTGTGTTAGTGTCTGGGTTGAGGGGAGAGTTCCTTCCCTTTGCCCTCTGACCAACTCTGAAGCTGTTTGGTTCTGGGTAAAGATGAGAGCTGAGTGCCAAAGGCCGGGCTGGGCTGGGCTGTGGGATGGTGACATGGAGCTCAGGGTGACATCTCCAGCTGCCCTCTCCCCTGATCAGGCAAGCTCATCTCCCTAAATGATATGACTATACAATTTTGATCTCCAGATTGCTGTGTTTTCCGGAACTAGTTTTTAAAATATTTCTTTTGGCCCCATGAACATGCCAGCCACACAACACCTGAGCAGCACCCTGATGGCTGTGCAGGGACCAGGCATGGGACGGGGATACTGGATGGCTCTTGCAGCTATTGCCCAACAGGTATCATTCACTTTGCCATTCAAAGGCAAACAATTGACTTAATTAACTAGATGATCTTTCAGGGAATCAAAGTGTTGTGACAGGTAGGAAGTCTGATAAGTTAATACAGACAATTTTCCCTTTTCTAAAATAAATAGAGAGGAAGGAAGTAGGATGGGAGTCCTCGCAAATTATGTTTTAACATAGTGTCAACTTTTATGGCTAAGCCATAAAATACTAGTTCCTGAAGCACTGGCACAGCATTAATTAGAGGAGAATTACGGACATGCTCATTACTGCAGCTTCATTACAGCCCAGGAATTGACTCCGGCAACGGGCGCGGTGAGTTCTGCTGTACCCGCGCTCACCCGCTGCCAGGTGTCTGCACGTCGGGGAAGTTATTTCCCGGGAGCGCTCACCGCTGCTCCGCCTGCACTTCCCACGGTCTGGGGGTCCAGCCAGCCTGTTCACAGCAGGCTGGGCAACGCTTGGGGTCCATGTGGGTGGTTTCCCCCCACACCCCAAACCATGGGGGCTTTGAGCATGGTTGCAGAACGATCTCGCAGTGTAGAGGAACTGTAGAGGGTTAATTAACATTGATGATATACAGTTGTGGGCTTGCTTCAGGGGCGGTGGGTTGGCTGATGTGGATAACGTACAGCTTTGGCTTGTTCCTGCTAAGTAGCTAAATAGCACTGAGGAGGCTGGGGGAGGAGGGAGCACTGGTGGAAGAGGGGCACCAGGTGAAGAGAGAGGAGACTGGATGAAGAAGAGCCCAGGGATGTAGGAGAGATGAGGAGAGGCCCCAGGAGAAGCTGAGAGAAGGGGGCCTGGATGAGGAGAGGCTGGCTGGAGGAAAAGCCAGGAACCTGGACACAGCAGAGGCAAGAAGCAGCACGGACAGTAGATGAACTTTTGGAACCTTGTGTGGGAAAGCCTTGTTGCAGCTTGATAGTTTAGTAGTGCTGCAATGTCGCAGGAGGCAACTCCTCTTTCTGTCCTTCTCTCCTGCACAGCGAGGAGCCCCAGGAGCAGCCCTAGGGCCACCGCTTGGACATCCAGAGGGGTCTCAGCCTGGACCTGCTGGTCCATCACTGCAGCCAAAAAGGCTTCAAGGGCACCGGCGCCTCTGCAGAGGAGCATTGCAGAGAGATGAAAGTTTACAGCACTGTGCTTGGTTATTTCCAGCTGCGGCTCTTGGAACCTTTGGTGCATTTGCTGCTTTTAGCTCTGGTGGCCCAGTAACTGCTCCTGGCAGGGCTGCTGCTCCTCATTTTCTGGAAAAACCTTAAAATGCTCCCGAGTGTCAGAAGAACAGCCAGCTAAGGAAAAACAAAAAAACAGAAAAACAAAACCCAGTCTTTTTCCAGTCAAGTTACAGTGTTGTGTTTTTGGTGGATTTTTTTTATGAAGAACATCTACTTTTTTTCCTGGATCAAACTGGCCTCTGCAAATGCACTCCCCATTGTGCTGAGCTCCTAAAATAACTGCAGTTGTTAATGGAAATAAAGCCCTGGGAGAATCACTCGTTCCCATCTCACCATCCAGCCCGCCTGATGTGCTGCAGACCCTTGTGCTGGGTTACAAATCTTCACTGTGGCAGTTTCTGTGTGCTTTGAATCCCAGCATGGCTTTGTGAGGGAATGTGCCATCCCGAGATGATTATCCTCAAAGGCTGGCATCAATCAAATGCAGCAGAAGGATGGCACACGCTGCCTGGCTGGGTTTGTCGGTGCATCCCAGTAACATTTAACCTCTTTGCCTGTGGGTCGGCAGCAGGACACGATGGCACCCGAGCCTTGGCCAGGGCATTACGCATCCTGGGGGCTGCACTCGGGCACGGGGTGTTTGCTGGGCTCCAACCCATCCTACCATGTGCAGCACAGGGAAATCCAGCCCTTGGCTAAGCCAGCAATGCCCAGGCTTATCTGCTTGGACATAAGAGTGCTGAAGATCTGCATGTTCCAGGTCAGCAAAGCAAAGTCACAGCACTCATTCATCGGTTTGAAATCCCTCAAATAGTCGTTCGTTGTTTTTTAAAAACCATTTTCACATTTTTCCTAACCTTCTGCTGTCTCCTCAAAGAGGCACCCTGCAACCCTGGGGGCTGCGAGCCTGGGAGGGGGCATGCACCCACTGCCGGGTGTTGGAGCGAGGGCAGAGCCAAGGCAGGGGGCTCCGGAGGTCCCCTCTGCAGTGGGGGTAGCAGGACTGGTGCTGAGATACCTTCCTGAGAGAGGAGGGGAGAGAAAAGGGAGGGTTGTCACACTGATATGTGGTGGAAGCACCCTCCTGCCTTGCACTCATCCTGCTGGGAAATGCCCTTTTCACGGTGGCACAGGTCTGCAGTCTGTTTTCTGGAGATGTGCCTGGGGAGCAGAGCTTTTTCCTGCTTTGTGCTCCATCTGAGCACGGCTCACTGCGTGGATCCACCATGAAGGGTTGGGGCACCCCTGCCTGCAGCTGCCTGCGGTACTTCAGGGGCTTTCCCATAGAGCCGTGGCCTCATCCCATGCTGGCAGCAAACGTGTCCGGGCTCTTCTTTCACCCCAGCCCCTGACCTGTCCATGTGGGACCTCCAAGCACTGAGCAGGGGACGGCTCAAGCCCTGAGCTTAGATGGGAATATGCGAGGGTAAAGTCCTGAATCCCCTGGGTGACCTCCTGTCCTCCTGTTCCCAGATGACGAGGCTCCTCCTGCACACAGTGGAGGGTGACGCCACTCTAAATGCCCAAACCTTTCCTGGCCTTTGACCATGCCCTTGGGGTGGCTGATCTGCAGCAGGATTCCTCCAACAGTGGAAAAAAGCACAGGTCAATATCGGTGTGAGGCACAGCTGCTATCACCCAGGGCTAGGCGGGGAAGGGAGTGGCAGTCCTATTAGGTCCTACATGGTGACACTGTGGGATGAGTCACAAGTGACATGGCATGCCAGGTTCACAGGGGTTTGGTGATTCAGCTCCAGGAGCCTCTGTTGCACTGCCCCTGCCACATGGCCAGATGCTGGGGCAGGACACAGGAGTGTCCCTTACCTGCAGAAGACCTGCAGCAAAACCACGGCCACACCAGCCATGGTGGTGCCTGCAGGATGGGCACTGGCCGGGGCTGAGGGCAAGGACTTGCACCAGGATCCCAGGGAGGATGCTAACTCCCAGGTGAATCCTGTTGGAGGCAATCTCCCGACCACTCCTCAATGGGAAGCACCGCTGGGTGCTGTTTCTCTTTAAAATGATGGGCTATAAACTGGGGGGCGATGCCTGCAGTAAGGTAGTGCAGAGGCTGAGGTCTGGAGTGATTCTCAGCTCCTGAGCTCGCTGATTGCCTGTGTGAGGACACAGTGTCCTGGTGGGTCCATCCTGAATGAGGGTTTGCTGTGCTGGCACCAGCACCTTCTCCCAGGGTATGGCTGAGGGGAGCTGCTTCTGGTCAGCACATGGGAGGCAGCTGGTGGGATTTAGAAGATCAGGTCCTCAACTGGCTGAGGAGGCTTTGTGGACCGTGTACAGAACAGCACCTTGGCTGGTAGGTTGGAAGAAAAGGGGATGGGGCTTTCTCAGTTGAAATCACCGAGAGCCTGAGGCAGCCTTGTGGTTAGAGCAGGGAGAGGCGGATTCTGGTGCCTGCTCTAGGAACTGCCAGCATCTGGTGTGCAGCCCTGGCTGGGAAGTGTTTAGCAGTGTGCTGGCCCAGCTCTGTGCAAGGGGACATGCTGCGTGTCCTCCTCCGTGGCGCTGTGCTCCAGGAGGAGCAGCTGAAAGGGACCACTCCAAGCGTGGGTGCCCCGTAGCCATTTGATGCAGCAGTGTGAGCAGGAGACAGTGCTGGGATGCCCTTATGCTGGGCTTGCACTGGCCTGACCTGGGAAGCCTGCTGAGAAATGCGTCTGCTCTGGGATCCATGTGTGGTGTAATCCCAGAGGTCCCTTTCCAAACACCAGTGAAGCAGCAGGACATGGCAGTGCTGTAACCTGTGCCGTGGTGCAAATGTGGCTCCGGAGCAATTCCCACTTAGACCTATTAGCCCAAGTGAGACCTGAGCCCATCTCTGGTGACAACCTGCTCCTACCACCAACCCTCCATCTGCTCTGTCCTCCACCTTCCACTGGCTGCTAGGGGTGCTGCTGCCTCTGTCCTCTCTAATACCCCTGCTGCAGCCTGTGGACTCTGTCCTGGGGCTGTTCCTGCAGCCTGCTCCTGACCTGCTCCATTTCTTGGCTTTTTCTGGAAACGTGAGCCAGGCTGGTGGCTTCCAGGGGGGTTCTGCAGGGTGGAGACTTCATCACATCATTTTCTCATATCCTGCTGATGGCAAGTCTCAAAGCCTTTAGAGGTGAAGTTTGTGTTTGAACGTTACCAAAGCAACCCTCGGCAGGCTGAGGAGCCTTGCCGGTCTGTGGCCACATCTGTCTGACATCTGTTTCCAGGCAGTCTGTACCTGCAGGCTTGGTGCCTGCCGAAGGACAGGGCTCTGCTCTGCAGGGTCCCCTTCCCAGGGGCGGTACCTGGCTGGGAAGCCAGCAAACAGCCCTTGTGTTTGATTCCCCATTTCCCTCAAGGATTGGACCAGGCTCTGGAATGTAAACTCACGGAAAAAGGCTGAACTCAGGGTAACTAACCCAGGTACAGGCAAAGAGGGTGGGACAGTGCTGGACTCATGACCAAGTCCAAACACTGCCCGCAGCTGAGCTGCTGCTGCCTGGGAATTACATGCAATCAGCTCAGTGACTTTTACCAGACTTTTGGGTTACCTTGTCGATCCTTTCTTGGAACCTTGCAGCTCCCTTTGCAGCACTTCCCAAAAGAAATAACCTATGCAGCTAAGCTCCAGCTAGGCACAGGATGAGAGTCACGCTTGGGCAAGGGGCCAGCACAAGGCTCCCGAGCATCCCCTGATGCTAACCCAGTGCATGCAGGGGAGATGACTGGGAAACAGCTCTGGGAGTCTGGGTCTGTTTGTGGCTGGGACCTTGTGGGAAAGTTCCCTGTAGTTTCTTGACTCCCAGCAGTTTTCCAAAAGAGCTTGCAAGCAGCACATGCCATTGTGCACACGCAGGGACCAAATAAAGCCCGGTCCTGTGTCTGCAGGGGGGGAAACAGCCCCATTCCTCTCGCTGTTTCAGTTCCCAACAGTATGGAAGGGATTTAAAGCACATGCCACTGGCTGCCCAGGCTGACTGCGGTGGGAGCTGGGGGTTACCTTGCTCCGGCACCCAGGCAGGGCTGCCTGTGCCTCGGTGGGTGCCCACGCAAGCTGGCGGGTGCAGTCTTGGTGTATGGGGCACGGTGGCCCCCTTTGCCCCATGGCAGGGCCTGCAAGTGGGGGGGCTGGGGGGCACTGGCCTTGCCAAGCTTTGCCTGTCTCATGCCACATAGAGTCCTCTCCAGTGGCCCCACTGCTCTGGGCTGTCTTCTCAGGACTGCAGTGGCCAGGCTGGGTGTACGGTGAGATACACCTCCACCCGGGGAGGTGGAGCTGGTTCCTGGCTTGCCAGGGCAAACAGGGATCCCAGTTGGGCAGGTGAGAAAATTGCTCTGGGCTGGATCTCTCTGTGCTTCCTAACCCAGCAGGGCTGCAGGCAGGAGGGCTGAGCTGCCTGCCCTATCCCACCTTGCTGGGTCTGCTCCAAAGAAATGTGCAGCTTGGCTAGGCTGGTTCCCTGGGATGTGGTCATCCTTCATGCTGGCTTTGAAAGCAGCATTTCTGGTGGCAGACAGGTCCTTGGCTATACCAGCATACCATGGACTGCAAACTGGATTGACTGCAAGGGGTGCAGAGGAAAGGACTTCTAATGGTGGCTCCTGGAGAGCAACTGACATGTTATTCACAGTTACTTTCAGAGGAGGATTCCTCAGATACTTCACAAGGGTAAAAATTTTCTTATAGTTACGTTTCAAAGCCGTGTCTGTATATGATGTGAGCCTGTGTTTGAACTGGAGCAGCAGAACCACTGCAAAGGAACAATTATAAATTTTTAACATCAGAAACTCAGGGGATGGAAAAAAAAGATTACCCTCAATTCCTTTGGGCTCCATCCCAACTCGTGAGGATTCATTGGAACTAGTCAGGACAATTAATTTCGCATTTCTCCTGAACACACTGGATGTTCTCTTCTTCCACAGAGACTGCAGAAGATAAGAGCCGTGACCTGGCACCAGCTCTGGGAGCTAAGGAATTTCTAACCTCATTTTCTGATAAGAGCTCTGACAAAGCTTCCCCAGGATGGTTTGAAACAGTCTGTTTTCATGGGTACCGGGCAAGGTCAAACTGCTTAGCAAGGACCACCCTACACTTATGCAGAACAGACCGAAATAACGATGGGAAACAAGGCTATGGCACTGCGGACCCTGCAGTATGCAGGTCCTGCTCACCCAGAGGGAAGGAAGGGCTCTTGGAGATGTAAAACTGCTGAATAAAACATGCACATTGTCCCTCTGCAAGGGGAAAGGACTGCTGCCCCATGGGATGATGGGTCACCCACCCTGGCCAGCAGAAATCGGCTCCCATGAGTCTGGAGTAAAGCACTATTTGCTGCCTTTGGGCTTGATTAGAACCTGGAAACTGCAGAGTACCGGTCCCTTTCCCCAAAAGTTTGTAAACAAATCCAACATTTGCATCTTCACAAAGGGAACAAGCCTGCTCCCTTGAGCAGGGTGAGGAATGGGGAATTATCTGGCTGAGCAGAGCTGGCTGCATGTCATCTGCTGCAGATTGATAACCTAATTTCCAGCTCCAGCCTCCCATGCGTGCTGGCGCGATTCAGCTCAGGCCAGCAAAATGACTTGATTACTTATTTCTTAAAACAGCACCTTCAAAGGTCCCCTTCCTGCAAGCAGCTCTGTTGCAGAGCTGCGCGGAGCACTCTGCGCTTTCTCTGTTGGATTCCTTGGGGCAGACAGCTTGTACAGAGCAGTGCAGTGTCCCCAATGCTGGGACGAGTTGTGCTCCAGGTGTACCCTGAGTGGCAAGAGGTGCCTGGGCTGGATGTCGGGGGGAAAATCCTGCCTCCTGCAAGATGCAGAAGGGAGAAGCCAGAGCAGGCAGGAACAGCAGGACACGCCAGGGTCATGCATCGCCCCCCTGTGCTGTGGTACCATTGAAAGGTGTTGGAAAAACACCACTGGCTGATAACTGTCCAGCAGCTAGGCCTGTTGCATCCTGGAAAGGGTGGTTTCCACCCATTTGTACCTGCCCATCCAGCTGAAACAGGTCTTTGCATCTCCAGAGAACTGGCCCTTTGGTGGGAACTTATGCAGAAGAGGACAGAGAGTCACCCTGCTACCGAAGTCCCCAGTGTGTGTGTTGAAGGAGCAAGAGGATAACATATGTGCCTTGACTTGCTAAACAACCAGGCACCCACAGGAGAAGCTGCAAAGCACTGGGTCCCATCCTGCTGTGTGCTGGCTGATGGCAACAGCAAGGAGGGAAACGCAGAACACCTGGGTCCCCAGGAGCCGTCCTGGGAGGGTTGAGAAAGGGGCTTTGGCACTGGCAGGGATTTCTGCTGCACACAGGCTGCTTATTTAGGAGCTGATCCAGTAAAACGCTTGAGCACAGAGGTATTATTGAGTTCAGAGGGACTGTGCGCCTCTTTAAAGGAGGTACTTGTGTGTTTGAGGCTATGGACCCATGTAAGTTTGCTGGATCAGGGGCTCAGGGTGTAACGCAGATTGCAGGATGCTGAAATGCTTCAGGGCTGAGATCACTCTTGGCCCCGAGGAATGACTGTGGAAGATTTATCGGCGTTTATCTTCATTGCTGCAGAAAAATGAGTAGTGTGTTTGGGCCAGAAAGCAAAAATCAGGCTCTTGGAAAAGCAACACAAAGTGTTTCCAAAGCTGCTGTGTACTTTAACGAAGAGCTTCCCCCACCCCACCCCGTGCAACGCTCCTGCAGTGAAGTCCCAGCTGGGGAGGGGGTGGGCAGGACCACAGGAGCTGTGTCTGGAGTCAGGGCTGCCCAGAGAGGCCAAGGCTGGCTCTGATGTGCCCCTTCCACGGGGGCTGTCGTGGGGCATGGAGGCCAGGTGAGACCCTTCTCCTGCAGAGGAAGGGTCAGGAGACCCCATCGGAGGCTGCCCTGGGAAGGGGGAGTCACACCTGGCTTCCCAGATTGCTACGAAGAGTTCATGTCTTGCCCTTCTTGGGGGTGGACCTGGGCAGAGCATCACCAGCACCACATCCTGGGAAACCTCTGCCTTCCAGCAGCAGGGTTCAGAGCAGCTCAGAGGCTTTTGGCCATATGAAATGATGACCTTAGATAATAGACAATTAAATAGTGTAAAGGAACAGCTGGGAAAAGGGGTGGGGGTGGGAGTGGTTTACAGGTCTTTAGCTGATGGGAGGCCACAACTACCACATGCACTGTTTGTAGGATGCTCCCTAGACTTGGAGAGGGGGTGAAGGACACCTCTGAGACCTGCCTGGGCATGGCTGATGCTGACCTGGTTCCTTGTTCTCCCTCCTGCCAGGTATGGAGCATGGCTCTGGAATGGGGCTAGCACATCTCCCATTGGTGCTGGGAGGGCTGAGGGCTGGTGGTGAGGTTGGACTGGTGGTGAGGAAATGCTGGACCTCGTGCTGGGAGGCTCTCTGGGAAGCGGAGAGGTCCCCAAGGTTGGGGTGCTGTGGTGGGTGGAGGAGGTGGTTAGAGGGAGGGTGGCTGTGTGTGTCCTGTATAGCCACTTTGGCCTTCAAGGGCCCATCCTGCATCTGAGCAGCAGAAAAAGCATCTGGGTTATTTGGAAGGCACAAACGTTTTGCCTGAGTGCTCTGGGATAGCCAGCCAAAGTGGAGTGGCTGATGCATCCTGCTTGGCTGGAGGCTGTTCCTACCACGTGGCTTGGTTTCCTTGGGTTGACTCCCAGAACATGAGGCATCCCCCCCCCAGCAACTGCTGAACACCGGGGTCTGAGGAGCGCCCATGCTGATCACAGCCCCTTCTGGTGTGTCCCTGGTAGAGAGCCCTGCGGCACCCATCGCTGCCTGCCCCCGCTCTGTGCCATCTGCGGCGTTCGCAGCGGGGACATTTGCTGACCACCCTTAGGGGACCTGAAGTATGCTGCTGGGTCGGGGGGGTCTGTCCCCCAGAGCCAAGGGGGAAAAGGAGGCTTTTCTCCATAGACAGACCACCCCGGGCCCGACACCCTCAGCGAACATCTGGAGATGCTCTTGAAGTGTGGTCTGTTGCATCTGCGTGTCTGAGCGCTTTGCTAATGCCCTTTGCTGCTCTTGCGACGTCTCGCTGCTTCTTGCTCCAAGGCGTATTTTTAGCACGGAGCTGCATCTGGTCCGGCTGCGGCTCTCCTTGTGAGTCCTCCAGCACAGATAAGGAAGCGGGGAGAAAACAATCGTGGCCTCAGTTATTTTTGGCTATGAGAAGATCCTTATTAACAGCATGACTTTTTAATAAACAAAATACCCCTTCATTCAAGGCGCAGGGGAAACAATCGCTCCATTTATCCCCCGCACTAACGAGGCTGCAGAAAAAGAGCTAATGGGAGCTCAGTTGATGAAGCAGACAAGGGGCTGCAGAACAACAGAGCTATTCTGGGATAAGGGCAGGAAAGGCTGCCGGGACGGGAGGCTGAGTTTCCTCCCTGTCCCAGGGTCTGTTCCTATCCGCCGGTGCTGCCTTCCTGGCCAGCTGGGAGAGAGCAGAGCCATGGGCGCCTGCAGGTTGGAGCCCACCCACCCTACGCGACCTGATTTGCTGCTCTAAGGGGTCTGGGGGATGTACAGCCCCTCTGGGTCTCCTTCCCACCCCGATCCAGCGTGGGCTGGAGGCTGGGGCCACCAGCACTGCTGCTGCTGGCCGTGTGGGTCTGCAGGGATCTCCCTGCGCTGGGGGCTGTCAGCCATCCCATGCTTCCTTCAGAGCTGGCTGTTAGCTTGGAGAACCCCTGGCAGCCTCCTGCTGTGCTCACAGACCCAGTCTCCCCAGTGCACTCCACAGACTGGGGTCTACTGACCTACCCATGGTGTCAACCAGAGCTTGCCTCTGACCTCTGCAGCTCTGTCCTGGCATGGCTGGACCTCACTCCCTGCCCCTGTGTTGAGACGCTTGCCCTGTGGGATGGATGTCTTGCAGCAACCTATGGTGGGAAGCAGAAGGACCCAAAATGCAGGAGGGGCCGAAGTCCCAAGCCCTCCAGCAGTGAGGGGATGGGGCTTTTTTGGAGACTGCTGAGCACAAACAGCCCCTCTGCTGTCCCACAAGTGCTGGAGGAAGCGCAGGCACTCTGGACCTGACTGGTGGGACCTGGCAGGGCTATCTTGATCCCTCTGACCCAAGGGTCCCACCACATCTGTGCCGGAGGGCTGGAATTTGCAGTCCCTTGGGCTCTTCCTTTCTTGCTGCCGATTCCCTGAGCAGAGCTGTGCAGCACTGAGCGCAGGGCATGGTGGCACGGGCGCTGGCACAGGGAGCTGGGGATGCCCTCTGGTGACTGCACACCATGTTGGGGACCTTGACAAGGTGTGGGAGCTGCAGCCGCAAAGTGACAGCATGGCTGGGGGGGGTCAGGCTGGCTCTCTGCATCTTGCCGCTGCCTGGGGCTCGATCTGTGGGTTCAGACCAATATGCATGCACTGGTTCGAGCCCTGTGGGCTGGCACAGGGGGGTAGGAGCAGCTCCCATGTCTCCCAAAGGGTTTAGAGGGCAGATCCATCGCTTCCCTAAGCCCTTCTGCCGGGTGGGATTGCACTGTCTCCTGCTGGAGATTTAGGCTCTGCAGCAAGAGGAGCCAAAGGAGGCTGGGTGGCTGCTGTGTCTCCCGTGGCGGGGTGTTCAGCCCCCACATTTGTCATGCCCTTAAACACTGGGGCAGCTAAAAATTATTTTCTGGCACTTCTGTCGAAGCAGACTGGATTCTGGAAAGCAAGAGAGCAGCCATGCTCAGGGCAGGCAAAAATCACGGCATCACTGCGCTTGCTTGCCTTGGTTATCTGGAGATTTTAGGATACCCTGTGGTTTTCTTTCCTGTGCTCCACAAGGGAGGCTGGCTCACTGGGAATGGCTCATGAAGGAAACACAAGATGAGGACATCTGATAAATGTGTTAAATGGTGAGGAACACCAGTTCTGGGACCAGGCTGCATGGTCCTTGTTAAAGTCCTCAGGAGATGCCCTTTTTTGTCACTCCTGAGGCTGGCACCAAGATGTCACGGGGTATTGGCTCTTTGCCTCAGGAGCCAGAGCAGCAGGGGATGGGGTCTCTGCTCCCAGTATCAAACCCAGATCTCTGCTGAGTTGTTCGACCCTTTCCTGTGCAGTTGGCCAGTGTTAAAAGAGGAATGATGTCTCCTCTGGAGAGATGTGGCAGCCTTATTTATAAACATTTTCAAGTGCTCTGAGCTCTGCAGTTGAAAGGGGCTGAAAAAGTGCGAAGCACCGTCATCTTGTAGGTGCATTAACTGTCTGTCTGATATACAGCTCGTTCACCCTGCTACATGGAGCTTTCCAACTCATTTCGAATGGCTCTGGCAGCTGACCATTGCAGCCAGAAGGACGTACAATCTCCTGCAGCAGTAACCACACTGCAGCCACCAGCCTCTTGTGATCTCAGTTCAGTGGCAGTGTCCAGAGACAGCCGTGTTTCCTGGGAAAGGGTGCATCTTGGAATAAGAAAGGCAGCCAGACGATGATTAAAACAGGTTTTACTTGTATTTACATGTCAGAAATGGGACAGTGGGGTTTTGGGGCTGCAGGGGATCATGGCCAAGTTGTCTGACGTGACACAGGCTTAGCATCTTTTCTGATGGGACCCACGGCAGTGCAGGACCACCTCTCAGGATAGTCCCCGGCTGTGTCATCCAACCTCTCCAGGCATCATCCATGTGCTGGTAAAGCTGCTTCTGCCACGAGCTGTTTGGGTGAGTGACAGCTCTTCCAGCAGTGACCTCCTTCCACATGACACCTGTGTGACATCTCCAGTGAAAGCTGGGGTCTGCCACAGTGGCTGCAGGAGCAAGAGAGAGCAACAGAGAATTCAAGTAGGACCGGAATTGTTATCTGTTTGCATCTGCTTAGTGCCGCACTATTCAGGGAGTCTTAGATGTGGTTAGGGCTCTGGAGGAGGTGGGGAGAGCTGGCAGGCAGACAAGCATGACTGGAGCTCTGGAGATGTAATTTCCAATCAAGTGATCCCCCACAAGCTGGGTAAACATCCTTTGATTCGAGCAGTGCTCCAGCAGACAAAGAGATCCTGTCATTGTGCTGTACCGGCTCAGCAGGTTCCCAGCACCATCATGCTGCCGTTGTTCAAGTTCCAGCTCAACCCAACTCTGACCCTCCCAGTACAATCCACAAAAATAACCCTGTCAGGCTCAAAGCTGCTAGGTTAGCTCTAGAGGGAAGGGAGGTTTTTCTTGGTTTTCTCCCAAAGAGGTAATGAAGGGGGCAATGGCTTTCAGAAACGTGGCTGGTGGTACGAGGGGGCTGAGTCCACAGCCCCCTGGCACGAGTCTTATGGCCATGCATCCCTGGCAGAGCAGATGTTTCTCATCAGAGTTCACATGGTGGCTTGGGTGCTCCTGTGCTTCTCTAGGACAGTCTTCTCTCCTGGCCGGAGCTCCAGCATCTCCTGTCTGAAGCCTCTCAGGGTGCTAGGGGAATCCTGACTTTTCCCCACGCTGAGCTCTGATTTTGCCTGGCTGAGCCCCTGCTGAGAGGTTCCTGGGTCAGTCCTGATGACGAGGCTGTCCAGAGCTACCTCCTGGCTTTGGTAAGGTGACCCATGGCCATGAGGATGAGGACAACTTGTATTGCCTGTGCTTTCCCTTCAGCTGGGGATATTTGTGCTTGAACATACCATCGTACCAGACAGTTTCTCCCTGTGGTGGTTTCTGTTCCTTCTCTCTCAGCTCCTGCCGTGCTGGCTGACCTTCACCCCTGGCTGAGGAGGAAGCTGTGCAGTGTAATGCAAAATACCAGGTGGGAAATAAGGCTGGGATAGGAAAACATACCACTGCTCTGTCCTTCGGGGAGCGGAGTAACGTGCTCCTTCCTCTGAGACCCTGGCAAGAGGCCACCTCTGCAGGAAGGAAAATGTACTGTACATCCATGTCCAGGGTGAGACCTGGGGTGATGATACAGCTACTGGAGATCCAACACCCTGCAGTTAAGGCTAATAGCTCAGGCATCGCTCGCTGTGTGTGAGATGAACACCCTTACAGGACAGGGTCTTGCCTGGGAGCCAAATGACCCATCATCTGCTCCTCCTGCGGCTACCAGGCTTGAGGATTTCTAGGCCAGGAGGTACCAGTGGAGGTAGGGGCTGAGTGCATGAAGCATCTTGCATAGTGATGCCTCAGTAACTCCTCACTTGCAGCACCTGAGGCATGCCTGTTACAAAGACCTCGGTGCTACAGCTCCAGGTGATCACCCGACATCATTTAGGTACTGTCCTTGGGTATGATCATCTGGGGGGCTGCATCCAGGCTAGGGTTCGTGCACATAAACGTTGGCATCTAGTGGCTTCAGAGATGACCTGGGTTGTCCTACCTGACTTCCACCTCCAGGTCAGATCTGCAGGAGCCCTGGGCTGGGTCATGGGTGCTTTATCTACCCTAACGTGTCTGAGACAGCACCTGACTCCCACCCCAGGTTACTGATCTGGATGTTCTCCATGTGGGGAGTCCATGGTTTGACATCAGTGAAAGCTGGAGAGTTTTTAATCAGGGTAGGTCGGAGTCTGTAAGCTATCAGCAAGGTTGCTTGGTCCCTCCGGTTCATCCTGCCCCCGACAGGAGAGGAAGGGCTCTCTGGAATGAATGGGCAATAAACTTAAAACAAAGGAGAGGAAATATTTCTTCACTCAGCATGTGCACAGCCTCAGGAATTTCTTGCAGAGGTGGGATGGTGATGGATGCTGTCTTTGGATTGGAAAGGAGGTTGGAGTCATTAACGCTGCATTCCTGGTCCCACAGACGCCCAGAGGGTTAACGGGTCTCCTGGCCGCGACTGGGGAAGCGGGTGTCTCTGGGAGCCCCACTGCATGTGATGGCTGGACGGGGAGCGAAGCATCACTTCTCTGCGGAGTGACACGCCGGGTGGTTTCACAGCATCTCTCCAAGGTCAGCTGAAAGGTCAGAGCTCTCACCCCGGTGTCTCCAGAGAGCGGGTGATTGCCATCACGGCTGGTCTCAGGGCAGCATCACTGGATTAGTCCCACTTGCAAGAGGGCACAGAGCGCGGCTGCTGAGTTAGAGGTGTTTTATGAAAGGTGGGCCAGCCAAGCGGGGAAGGGTCTGAGGTGGAGCATGAATGTGGTCACTCAGGTGCAGAGGGACATTTCCAATCGGCTTGTTGCTAAGTCTAGTGAAGCACGAGGGCAGTCGATTGCCAGTTGTGTGTAGGGAGCAGTGGTAGAAACATCTCCTAATTAGCCAAGGAAATAAGGTATCCCTTGGGGAAGTGGGTAGATGGCTCCTGGGTCTTCATTCAGATTCATCTCAGAGAAGGGAATTTGTATAAAGGCAAGGGAACAATCTTAACCCTGGGTCCCGCTCTGTGACTGTGAGCTTTAGAGCAGGAAGCCTGCGTGGGAGACTCGGCCACGAGCTCAGGCACTTCATGGCCAGAAGATGGTGGAGAATGAGAGAAGCCTTGGGCTCATCTTGGTAGCGCCAAGCCTGGTTTCCTTTAGCTTCTATCTTTATACCATTTGTGAATGTGTTGCTCCTGTTTGACTCTTGAGAGTAGGTATTCGCTTGCACCATAAACCTGGCTTATGCTAATGGTAACTTCCCAGCCGGCTGCCAGACGGTGAGTCATTCCATCCCTCCGGGCACAGCAATCCCTAAAATCAGGCACTGGGCCTCTCCTGCAGCCCTGGCAGCCAACGCGGTCTATCGTGGAGAGGGACAAACTGTGCCCAGCCTCTGCTTTGGCAGCCCAAACGGTGGTGCTGAGCAGGGAGGGTGCTGGGATGGGAGAGCTCCTTGACGAGCAGCAGCTGGGCTGCATTGCAGGGGCAGGGCAGCAGCATGTTTTGGTCTTGCTCAGGACCTTGGATTCCCTCTGTGAAAGCCTTTTGGAAGCGTTTTAGCTCAGGCGTGAGCCGGTGGGTGCCAGGGCCAAGGCAGGTCGGGCTGAGACGGCCACCACCATTGCCGTGAGTCATCGCTGCGGAGCACAGAGCGCATTGCTGCCTTTGCTCACCCTGCCTGGCACTGGGACCGTTCCCAGGGGCTGCCCAGGGAATGAGGAGAAACAAAACCCAGCACTTTCCAGCGGAGATGGAGGTCTTGGCAGCTGAGGGGAAGCTGGTCACACCGGAGCTGAGCCGTGAATGACTTTAGGGGTGCAGCGCTACAGGACTGGAGGCGCAAAGGAGGGTGTGGATGGAGAGGGGCAGCATCTCTGGCACAGCCGGGGCCTCTCGCTCTCGTGTCACTGCTTCCAGCTGAGCATCTTATGCAATGCAGAGGCATGTGATGCCCAGTGACCTTTTCAGCTCTGGATAGCCTGGGGATTTCTCAGCGCAGCACTCAGCGCCGCGGCAATAGGGCTGGGTGGAAATAGCATCAGAGAGGAGGATGTGACAAATATCCAGCCAAATTCCCACAGCCCTGTTTCCTCAAGTGCTGTCCCATCGGGACTGGAAGCAGTGAGCCTGGAGAGGCGTCCCAGGAGCATGGGATACATGCAATGCAAAGACAGCCAGGCCTTGGCAGGATCCTGGTTTTAAATGTTTTGTGCCACTCCAGCATGGGTGTAGGGAAAGAGAGAAACTGCAAACCTTCCAATACTTTGCACCGATCCATTACCTTTCTTTTGTGAGCAAGGATACCATTTTAGCAGGGATATGCTTCTGCCCATTCACGTTTTCTTTGTGGTTCCCATGCATCATGAGGGCAAGCCTTTCTCTGCCATCTCAAACCAAAAGATGGCACCTCTGATGGGAGATCAAGCTGAGACAGCCGTGCAACAACCCGTCCTCACTGGGGCTGCCTTCTCCACTTAAAAATGGAGGCATAATGCAAGTAAAGTCATGAATGCCAAGGATTCCCCCAGATACTTTGATATCCATAAAACACTAACATTATTATCCCCAGAAAGGAGCGTGAACGTAGTTGATCATAAGGCACCAATTGTGAGTATCATAATGACGCCCAGTACTTCTTCATTCAGCTCTCTGGATGCAATATAGCAGATAAAAACACCCCAGCAGCGCCGCAGCAGGGTTACGAAGCCAGCTGCTGCACGGGCTGAGCTCAAAGGAAGGGATTTTGCTGAGTCCCTGTGCTGGGCTGGAGGTTTGGTAAAGGAATTGGGGTTAGAAACTGTGTGTCTCTTACCACGCAGCAGCTGGTACGCTCAGGGGTGCCACTTCCCATCCATTTGTGGTGTCGGTGGTTAGTTTGTATGGCAGTCCCAAGCTTTAAGGCTGTCGTATAAACCTGCCTTCGACATCAGGATGTTTTGGATCCAGGTTTGCTCAGCCCCGAACGTGCAGCTCGCTCAACCATGCTCAGAGCTGAGTTCCCAAGCGTGTAACTTTTAATGCATGGAGAAACCCCCTTTTGTATGTCTCCGCTTACTGTTGCTCTGCCAATTGAAACTAAATGAAAAACCCTAATGCCATGAAATCTGGGAAACATCTAGAAGAAGAATTATGAAATCACTTCCTCTTGATGTAAGTAATCAATCTCTCTCAGTGAAACTACTTGTAATTTTTGTATAATTACACCGCTTTTCATGATGCTAACTAACGATCCACAGCATATTTCCCACCACGACTCTGACTTCTTATTGCTTTTGATGCAGGAATCTTTTTCTTTTGAAAATGAGTAAGTATAATTCTCTGGTTGGTTTGATACACAGCTTCTAAATGTTTACGTACAGCAGTTCTTTGTTTTTCCTAAACTTTATATCATCGCAAATCATGATTGCCCTCATATAGAGCCTCTGATTCTGCTTTCTACACAGAGACGGGCACTTCTGTCTGATTTCTTCCCTGCGACTGGTCCAGAACGTGTCTAGCAGCTACTGATAAAGCTCAAACAACTCGTTATTACTGTATAGTGCCAAGGAAGGTTGCGTCAGAGCAGCAGCAACACACCCAGCCTCCAAATTCAATCCCTGGCCTCTGGGGGTTTATTTCCTCAAAAACTTTGGGCAGCAAGTTGTAAAGGAAAAGATGAGTGTGTTGGAGATGAGCACCTCTCGTGCCGGAGTGCAGGATGCTAGGCTGGCTGGGGTGTTTCTGCTGGGGGGGGGCTGGGTGCTTTCTGCTGGGTGCTTTCTAACCTTAGAGCTGGATTCCAGAGATAAGATAAGGCACTGCATGGGATTTAATCAGTACCTTGTATAGTACTTAGATGATGTCCCAGACTACTGGTAACATTTACTACCAGTAAATTATTAGTTGATAAATGCAGATTTTTATGCTGTTTTGCTCCCCAGCATTGGGCTTCCTGGGTGTAATTTCTGTCTTTTTCCACACCTTTAGTCTCAGCCTCTGTCCTCTGCTGAGATCAGCTGGAGGCCGAGATGAAGATAGGAAGAGGGACTTAGGGAGGGAAGAAAGATGGCAAATGAGTGAAATTATAACTATGTCTCTGGAGCAGGGGCACAGGGGCAGCTCTGAGGTCTGGGGGTTGGGAAAAGAAGGAAGAAGTCAAACCTGACCAGAAATTCTAACTACTTATAAATAACAGGAGCCAAAAATAAAGGTTTGTTGTTATTATCATCATCTTCATCAATCAAATCCTGCCAGCCCTAGCTACAAGCACCCTGGCCCCACAGCTGTGATTGCAGCCGTTGTGGACTGTGCTGAACAGGGTCACTCCGAATCTTTATGTGATGCCCTTGAATGGCCCTTGAGATCAGCCCAGGTCTGGCTTCCAGGCGTGGGGATGGTCCCTCTGCTCTGTCCAGCACTTTGGCTCTGATGCTGCATCTCAGCACCACAGGTCGTCTCACGCAGGACCACTGAACCCTCTGCAGGGAGCCTCGGAGCCAGGGGTCCCACTGGCATTTCTGGGTCTGTTTGTGGCATCTTCTCCCTCTTCCAAGCACTGGCAGCCCATCTCCACCCTTCTCCAAATGACTCTTCACCCTTTTTGCAATTTATTCCAGCAGTTTGGGCTGTGGTTTGGGTTTCTTGTTGCCTTACACAAGTCATGCGGTTCAGAAAAACTGCTCTGCTCCAAGCTGGGGAGTAGATGCCTGCGTTCCCAGCCTCTCTGTTTTTCAGGCCAAGATATGATTTTAACCCATAATGATTTTAAGTCGAAAGAGGCGATTGTACCTCTGTATTTAGTGTTGGTGCAGCCTCACCTTGAGTACTGCGTGCAGGGCTGGGCTCCACCATTTAAAAAGGATGTTGAGGTCCTCGAACATGCCCAGAGGAGGGAAACAAAGCTGGTGAAGGGGCTGGGAGGCACGTCCTGTGCTGAGCAGCTGAGGATGCTGGGTTTGTCTGGTTTGGAGAAAAGCTGCATCAAAGGAGGTTCAGATGTGACATGAGAAAACACTTATTTACTGAGAGGGTGGTCAAACACTGGAACAGAGTCCCCAGAGAGGTGGCCAATGCCCCCTGCCCGTCGCTGTTTAAGAGGCATTTGGATAATGGCCTTCAACATATGTTTTGATTTTTGGTCA
The DNA here is from genome assembly GCA_035590275.1 of Ibycter americanus. NCBI lineage: Eukaryota > Metazoa > Chordata > Aves > Falconiformes > Falconidae > Ibycter > Ibycter americanus. The sequence continues at coordinate 8,685,499 of JAVJGI010000065.1, read as the reverse complement.
GCCCTGAGGTGGTCAGGCAGTTGGACTAGATGGTTGCGTACGTCCCTTCCAACTGGACTCTTCTATGCTGTGACTGAGTGGAGCTCTAAATCTGAACAGCAACTCAGAATGTTGGCATTTACCCCAGAACAGATACAGTAACAGATTTCCACTCGGTAACGCTGAGTTGTTTCTTTCTGTTAACGTCAGAACATAAATATTAATGTAATCACAAGTCTATTTAGCACATACCCAGAGCATCAAACTTAATAGTCTGTGTTACTGTTGAATTAGGACATTATTATTAAACCATTAATTTAAAACACTGAAATGCATAGCCTACAAACTCAAAATGAAACTGCCCTGCCGCAAATGATATATTAGGAATCAGTCATTTAATCTTGCCCTGCTCCTAAGAAAAGTTTTTGTTCCAGTGTGACCACACTCTTCGGTGGGAAACTTTCTCCCAGAACAACTTGACTGCTCTGTGGTGAGGTTTTACCCTGAAACCTATTTTCCCACGTGCTCCCTTTCTCACTCTGTGGCTCCACCTGAACCTCGGGGAGGGTCTCAGGTGGGAGGCTGGATCATTCTCCAGTCCTGCAGCCATTTCTGCTAGTGGTGGTCAGACTCCTCAGCCCAGGTTGGCTTAGCTGCACTTGCAAGACACTGTGCATCTCTTTAACACTTGGCAAGACACCATGTACCTCCTCTGCAGAGCTTGGCATGTCCTCAGGGTTTAATCAGTGTTGTCAGCACCTTCGCTGTCCATTGTTTTTCTAGGGTACAACCTGAAAAATGAAGTTTTTCCATGTGGAGGAAACCTTTGCAGCAAAGATATAAAGCAGTTGCCTGCTGCTCCTGGATGACAACCATGCTTGTCAGATACCAAGCCTGGAGGAGTGTTTTATTTCTGTTCCTGTTGTAAGGAGCAGCCTTTTCTTCTGGCTGCAGAGGTCAGGACTATCTCCCCATGCTTTCAGCATCCTTCCCACCCGTTTGGGGCCAAGATGTGGCAATTCAGCAGCGTGGGCTGGCAGCAGGAGCCATTGCTACTATGTTCACCGCAGAGCAGACCAAGCAAGTGTGGACACTACAGCCTTTCCTCTTCTCTGCAGGGGTAGATTAAGGTTGAGTCCCAGGCAAGACAGGGCTTGAAGAAGCTGTTTTTGTGACAGTTGTGGTCATGGGGAGGAAGATCCTGGACTCAGCACTTGCCTTGGGCGGTGGTGTTCACCAGTTGCTTTGCCAAAGGGCTTGGCTGCTTTGCTGTAAATAACTTCTGGAGCCTGACTGTCGTGTCCAAGCCTGTGACAGCAAAGGATGGTAATTGACTTTTCAGCACATGATCTCACTGGCTCCTGTCCATTGCAAAAATACCTCGTGAAGGACCCATTGATCAAGAACCGCCCTGTATAGTCGGGTCGCTTACGATCTCTAACAATGTACATACAAGAGCAGCCAGGCATTATCTGGCCACAAAATGCTGCTGCTGAGGGATGTTTGGAGCCCAGCAGAATCCACATAACCAGGGAAATTGAGAACCGAGGCTGGAAGCCTGGCTTCTGCTTCAGCCCCAAGGAGCTTCCCAAAGATGTGACTCTCAGAGCTTCATGCCAGATAGGGAGCGTTGGCCAAGGGTTGTCTTCCCTTTCTCTCTCTGCCTCAAGATCTTTTCTACCTTCTGTAGATCCTTCCTGCCAGGAGGCTCCTAGTTCCTTCCTTCTTGCCATGGTGCTCGTACATCTCACAGCAGCTGTCAGCAGCGCTCCTGACTCTGCTCTGCGAGGACTGGTGACCAAGGCAGGTTCTTCTGGTCGCTGCTCGTGCTGCTTCTGCCCTCTCTGATAACTTCCATTCTCCATTGTCCCACAGGTTGCTCTCTGGAAAGGAGGTGCTGAACAGGGCTGCCAACTACTGCCCTTACCCAGACATGCTAGGCAGGCAACCTTCTCTCCTAACTTTCCTCCAGGTAGCAGAAAAACATCAAAATACTCTTCCAAACCCACATTCAGCTCACTGCACAGGGGCTCAGGGGGAGGCCGTCTGGGGTGTGCCCCTTTCCTAAGTAAAGGAATGAGAAGGACAGGAAAAGGACCTTTCTTCTGAATCAGCCTTAGCTTATCTCCCCGTGGGTTAATGTGAGGTTTCGTGCTCTGGTTTTTGTCTGTCTAGAGGGAAGTAGTTCTTGAACAGGAGCTTAGGGGGTGCCTGTGGGAAGGGGCAACCAGATTTGGAGGATCAGGAGAGCTGTCCTGTTCCCTACCTCCATTTGGCTGCTGAACTTCAGAAATGTTAGAAAATGCAACTTGTCTGCAAAGGAGAACTTGGAAAAGCCTCTGGAAGCCCATTATAGGAACTGACATGTCAGAGATACCTGGGTTGGGGGTCTGGAGGAGAAGGACTGATATACACTAGTGGAGAAGGCGCCACAGGGCAGGAAGGCAGGACAACAATGGCAGATGGTGCCCAGGGCAGGGTTAAAAGATGCTGATGACTGAGGAGAGAGGGAATTTCCATGGTGCAGTCTTGCACTGCACACTGCCTGTACTCAGCCTGTGATATTAATCACTTTCACCAACTTCAGAAAAAATAGATCCCTCCCCTCTATGATATAATAATCAGAAAATTCAACAGCCCCAGTTTAGCCAGAGCCAAAAACCTCATTCTGGAAATACTGCTCCATTTTTCAAAGTCCTTATGCCTTTGAAATCAGCTCTTGATTTTATTGGGATGACTCTCCTTTCTGAAAGAACACTCCAGCACAGTCTCTGCAGCCCTTCTCCCAAACCGTATGAATCACTCTGGCCTCACGGAACTGCCACAAGTCACTTGAGCAGCTAAAAATATCTCAGAGGAAGCAGGACAAAAATACACATATCCGCTGCCGTAACGCTAGGCTAGGAGGACGCGCACCAAATTAACATCTTCCCTTTTCTGCTGTTTCATTCCCTGCAGGTTTATTCGTCAGTGAAAGCAGATCCAAACAAACATAGAGGTTTGTAGGACACTTTTTGGAAAGTTGCTTTTGAAGGGAAGAGGGGTGGTGGAAAAAACTACTTGTATATTTCAAAGGTGGCCCGCAACTCTGATTTCCAGTGTCTTCTGGCTCAGGCATCTGTACTATGGGGGTTTCTTCCAGAGTGATGAGTAGAGCTAAGTGAGGGGGGCTGAGTATCTTCTGAGGAATCATCTTGGTGGCTGATGGTACTCTGGATGGTCTGCCTGGGTCTTCAGGGCTGGGTGTTATGAAGTGGCAGCTGTGATTCACCTCCACCGTTGCTGCCTTCCAGGAGCGTGTGTGTTTATCTGAACCGTTCCTGCCTGGAAGATTTCATCCCAACAACTTTTAAGTGAGAAGCTACTGGCAACGAGGGGACAGAAGGAGCATGCACAGCCATGCCTCTAGCTGTTGTGTGATGAGCTGCCTTGCAGATGCTTTGCCCATTTGCTGGTACACGGGCCCAGCAATGCGTTTCTTTGTGTCTCTGGGGGCTGATGATGGGTCTGCACAGAGAAGCAGCTGTGGTGATCCCCCAGGCTGCTCTGCGCAGTGTGGCCAGGCAAGGAATCCAATGTCCCACATATCTCCGCAGCTCCAAACCAGCCAGAAACAAATACACTTTTCTTTTCCTGCAATATTAAATTACCTTCCCCAGACCGGGCTCAGCCACGTCCAGCAACATCATCTTGGAGCAAAAGCACCTTCAGAGTCATCCATGGCTGTAAGGACTTGTGGGTTTTTGAGAGCCATCACACTCAGGCACAGGGGCATTATCTCACCCCATGTCCACAGCCAGCCTCCAGCTGAAGGCAGATTTCTCCTGCAATCGCTTCTATATCATCTTATACTTTGAATTTACAGCACAGCGCTGGTTCCCTCTCCACCGTCTTTAAAAGGAGCCTGGATGCATAGCTCAGCTGGAGACATCTGCATCAGGGATGTTTATAGTCATACTGATGAGTCTGTCCCTGCACGTCCTCAAGGGAGTCTATGCTGTCAAAAGACAATATACCATCACTCCCAGCAATCCCACGTCAGCACTGGGAGGCTGCCAGTACAGCGCGAAATCAAGTCCACAGAATCCAACTGTCCTACATGCTCTGAGAAATGCCATCTAAGCGCTGAAAGGTCACCCAGACGCTGAAGTCTGATGCTGTATGTGTAAATAGGTTTAAGAAAAAGTTTCCAGCAGAGGATGGACATGGATTGTAGTTGCAGTGGCTATAATGCATGACTACCTACGCCAAAGATAACACATGCTCTCAGTGCTGGTTGCTGTATATAGAATACATACTTAGGCTTTATGACAACTTGGAAGAATGTCATGTCCTAAATGGAAACTAGTTACAGTGAAGTAGGTTGGCTGTTCCTCAACTTCTGAAGCAAGAGATGCTGAAATGATAGGGGAAAGACATCTAGGTTGCAAAAAATATAAAAAATAATTCGAGTTAGACTGCAAACAAAACAAAGAACAAAAAAAAAAGTTGGAAACAGTCAAATATTCTCCATAATGATATTTCCAGACACTACATCTATGGTCCGAAGCTGGCCTGGATTTGTTTATGCTGGAAACAGTCATATCCGAGTTGAGGATTATTGCATTCACTTCCAGAAATAGCTAGAGAATACAACCACCAAACATCGCCTCCGGTACAAAGGTTATATCTGCTGGACAAGGCATACCAGAGATCCCCAGACAGCTAATGCCCATAGATTGATGTCATGGACATCAGTGTTTTGCTTGACATTGCAGGAATAGATCTTTGAGTACTGGATACCCGCTGCCTACTTCACTTACATGAATTTGGGCAAATGATTAAAATAAAGCTTATTTCACTGTGATTTTTAGCTGATTCTGCACATCCTCCCTCCTAGTTGCTGGAGTTATTATTTTTTTTCCCCAGGTCCCTTGTAATGAGGTGAGGTCTGAGTACACTGGAGCAGCCTGCTCCGGGCTGCTGCATCCTCGTTTTCTCCAAGAAAACACCACCAAAACATCACCAAAATAGAAAGCAAAGCAAAACAACCCATTTAAGCCCTTTTAACCCATTAGCATTTGCTTTATTTAAGTCGTTCTTGATTCCCCCTCCCCAAAAGCAGGTGGGAGAGGGGCCAGAGCCGCACGACCCACTGGTGAGCTTGGGGCCAGCTGGTGCTCGCCGGCACGCAGCCAAGGAGCCCGGGCACCAGGCTGAGCAAAAAGAAACGAGACGTGCGGGTCCAATCTGTTTGCCCCATGCTGGCCCATGGGAGAGAAGTGGTTTGTTTTGTTTTGTTTTTTTTTTTTTTCCTCGGGAAGAACTCATTGGGATCAAGGAAGACGTTAATAAGCCAAACGGAGACTGTCTCACTCCACTGTGCCGCCTGGCTCCCTTCCAGCCCAGGCTGTTATTAAATTACGCAGAAAACAGGAGGAAAGAGCCCCCGCACGCCAGCTTTCCTAGCAGCCTTTGTCACTGATTTGTGCCAATCAGCCCTGAAACAAGAGCCAGGCAAGCTGGGCACCTCCGTCCAGCCGCAACGTCTCGTGTGGGGGGGTCTCGCTTCACGGCTCCCCACCGACCCTGCTCCGCGGCACGGTGCAAGCCCAGCGGGAGCTGCGGGGGTGGCTGTGCGGGGTCCTGCGGGCAGCGGCGCTGCCGGGGCTCTCACCCCAGAGCACTAACGGGGCAGGTTGGTGCAAATCCATCGGTCGTCCGACACTCAGGTTTCTTCCCCACGGGGCAGCCGAGGGGCTCTGTAGCTCGCGCGCCCGGCGTGCCCTGCTCTGTCTCTGCTGGGGGCAGCTGCTGGGGCCAGGGACAGGGCACGGGGGGCCCCCTCACCCCGCTTGGGGGGTTACTGCTCCCTCTGCAAGTTGATCTGGTGTCAAAAAAACAGATTGGGTTTGTTTAATGACCAGCTGCAGTGGGGACACGGGGAGGAGGTGCCGGGAAGGGTTCACTGGTGACGGCAGGCATCTTAAGAGCCATCCTGCCCATCAATACCTTATTTAAAAAATAAGGGCAGGATGACAATGAGGTTTCCATTCACCTTTTCTTTGGGTTTCTTTTTTTTTTTTCCAATCCATAAAACACTTTATGGACAAATGATGTTAATTTGAGGCTCGTCCTCTAGCAGAATCGGTATTTCGCAGGTTGTTGCAGTCTGTCCAGATCTGCTTACACGTGGCGCACACGGGAACATCCCTGACGGCTATAGGAGATCCCTGAGATTCTGAGTAACAGAAAGAACTGGGATTCGCAGTTTCATAATTAGGCTTTTCCCTAATTCCATAATTCAAGACTCCTAAAACATGTGCTTACTCACTCTTGATACGCAGAAGTCCCCAGCAAGCCTGCTCGAAAATTTCCGCACTTGTATGATGTTTATGATTTCCAGAAAAGTCAGCCTGTACTTCAGGGAAAATGATTGAATCAGGTGAAGTGAATTTCATTTGCTGAAATCACTGTGAAGTCAGGTAGGTGAAAGATAATGCACACAGCCAAATGAAACCCTTTTCTACTTACTCTGCTCTGCAGTGTTTTTGCTTTTCTTTTAGAGAAGGCCAGCATTTCTGTCCAAGGAATTTGTTGTCAGTCCTTGGCTGTAATTCACACTTCAGTGAATGCATGTTATAAATTTTTGCATGGAAAGATTGATGTAGTCTCATTTTAAAAGCATTATTATGCATTTTAAAATTAACGTTGAAAACCTTCAGCACTTGCATACCAAGGACTTTCCATCTCTCTTGCCGTCTGTATCGTATTAAAGAATCTGAAGACTTCAGCTGTGCTATTCCTGCTGAACACACTGGGATAACTTTCTTAGGAAGAGAGGGCCATTTTACGATGGGCTGCCTCAACATTTCTTTGTGTTTAATGCGAAAAAGATCCCAAATCCTCTGCAATTCTTAAGCCTTTTGCTAGGGGAAGGAATTCATAGACTTCTGTTACTCAATACTGAAGAGCACACAATGAATTTGCACCATATTTTGCTATGTTTTGCATATGTGAGTTGAGCACTTAGAAGCAAATATTCAGCTCTTTTTTTTTTTTTTTTTTTTTGTTCTTTAATTACTGGACCAAATGGTGACTTTAAAAATTGAAGTTTTGGTGGCAAATGATGAACCATCATCAGAATTCAAACCATATGATGGAAGTACTTTACATATTTTCCAATGTTCCTAGTGCTGTTTCATCCTTGAAAATAATTAGACAATGGATTGTTCCCCTCTTAGCTAAGTTGTAACGATCTATGTGATATGCTTTGAAATCCTCATGGTTTGAGACTTCAGTAACCACAAAGAAAAATATGAATATTTTAGCCAAGTCTTCAATTATTTTCTCCAAAGAGTAGTTAATACATTATTGCTAATACATGAAGCTTTTGTCCTACCACAAAATATCATTTGAGCCATGGAAAACAACTGTATTTAATTTGCTGTCACAGTTGAGTATATCCATGAATGATGATGAACTATGGTACACATCTGTCTCCTCTGCAGTGGTCATTTGCTTAGTTTTATGTTTTGTTATTTCTTAGCAACAAAAGGAAGTTTGAAGAGCTTTTCTTCTTAGAAATTGCACTAGAATTGCTTTTATGATCCTTTTTTTTTTTACACTTGACAGTGTACCACGAGCATTTGAGAAATTTCCTTTGCTCATACTGAAAAATGCTTTTTGCCTGTTACCACCTCCTGTACTCACCCCTGTGCAATCCTGCATCCATCGCCGTGGAAAACGCAACATCGTTTTCAAGATCTTCATTTGTAGGTTGAAAATTGCCGTTGTGGCCAGTTAAAGGCTAAATCATGATATAAAAACCATCACCTGGCCAGTTATGGGTGCCCAACCAGTATGTAATGCAGCCTTTGATCATGCTTTGCATGAGGAGCTGACTCACACCCCCCACCCCATCTCCCCTCTCTGCCTAAAGCAAAGGCTGGGTAAAAGGTGATGTTGTGAGATTTAAATGTGTGTAAAGGTTTAATGCTGTGAGAGCTGCAGCTGCCATTCTCCTGGTCAGGCTCGGGCTGTCCTGTAGCTCAGGGATCTGCTGGGGCACCGAGTAGCTGAAGCACATGCTGGTTTTTGCAGCTAGTCTGGACCTTTGGCTGAGTATAAGAACCAGAGTTTTTTGACAAAACATTCAGAAACTGATATTTTCTGAGGCCAAAACACCTAAATTTTGAATCCGGGGAGTCCCCTGGCTCAGAGCCTATGGGGGCACACATGGAGCAGGAGAGGACAGTGAGATGGGGGGGCACACTCCATCTTCCCGCTCTGCGGCAGCACACTTTGCTCTTGACATTATCTTATTTTAAATCAAGAATATGTTCAGTATGTGGGTGTTTGCTTTTTTTCAAGCAGACCCTTTCCATGTCAAAGTAAAAAAATCAGTTTTTCTGGGGAAAAAAGTTTTTTTGGGGATTTTTCTGGGGAAAAAAAAAAAAGATTTTTCTACCCCCCTGTCTCTGGGGAGCCTCGAAATGCCTGCTGCGCTCTCAGCAGCGTGGCTGCCTGCTGTTTCCCCCAGAAATGTGGCAAAGCTGCTCTGGGGCTTCCACACGTGGCTGGAAAACCGTTTGCTCAGTAAATCTCCCACATTCCAGCTTGTGAAGGTCACTGCAAGTCTTGTTCCAGAGACATCCTTCCTGCACACAGCCGATGCGCAGCCTCCGACCCACCGGTCCTCATCCAGCCCCAGAGTGTTGCACTGGACTAAGGTGCCCCTCGGCAGAGCACTGGCCTCCCGGAGGCAATTCCTGGATTTTGGGGCTGAGGAGCTGGCAGGGCAGAGGGAGGCAGCTCCGCTCTATTGACTCTGATGCTGCTTTATGTCAGTGGAGAATCTAGCCCTTTGTTTCCATCCTGACTCCTCCCTTCCTGCCTTTCCAGGCTAAACGTTCCCAAAATATCCCTCATTCCTTCATCAGAGAGACAGGGGTAGCCTTGCTCCTGATCTGTTTTGCAGACAGTGGCTGCTCCTCTCCATGGCCTCAGAAAGTCTCTATAAACAGCTGTTAAGCAAAGAAATCACATCAAGATGCTATTTTTAATTTTTTTTTAATTTTTTTTGTTGCTGTTGTTAAACAGGAGATTTGGGATTTCCTCTGCTGGGTTTGCATCTATGATCGTGACCATCCCTTGCGTGTGTCTCTCCCCTGACGGACCCAGCCCCGTGCCAGCCCAGCGTAGGAGCGATGCTGCACAAAGAGCTGCTGTAAATCAACCTGGCAGCAGCAATAACATTTGACAGCACCAAAAGAGCCCCTCGTTGGCTCTGCAGACTGGAAATGTCTGGCCCATGGCAGGGTTTGTATTTATGCTTCTTGATAATTTGTCCATACACCAGTTTATATATTTATTTATATATTATAAGCAGAGCACTTGCCCAGAAAGAGCTGTTTTCTTTGGCCACCCCAAGGGTCTCTCTCTGTTTGGTTTCCAAAGCACACACGTGGAAAGTGAAGGGGCAAACTGCTGCACCAGGAAGAGTTAGTCATTTGTCAGCACAGCCTCTGGGATTATTTTTCCAGGTGGATTTTATAAGAACCACAAGGCAAGAGGGGGTATTGCACAACCGAGTTGGTCTCCTGGAGTGTATTCTTGGCCCATCCTTAAGACGTGATCCTCTCAAATCTGAGAGCATCACAAATGCAGCAGCTGGGTTAAAAAAATGCACCTTTGGTTTCCTTGCTGGGGGAGGGAGGGTCCAAAGGGCTGCAGGAGATTTTGGGAGTTGGTCTCTGCTGGTTCTCCCGGGGCTGACAGCTGGACCCTGTGTAGCCAGGGCTGCGACGCCTTTTGGACATGCCAAGGTCTCCCAGGAGGGCAGCGGCTTGGGAATGGTTCCTGGTACCCCCGCAGGGAGCAGCGCTGCCCCGAGCCCGTGCGGAACCCCCCCGGGACAGCTGGTTGTGGGTGGGCAAACGTGGCTGTGGCCAAAGTGCAGGGAGCATCATTTGTGAGTTGGGAGTGAATCATGGCCCTGTGAAAACCGATGGGGAGGTTGCCGTGGCTTGCAGCAGAGCCAAAATTCCAGCCTCTCTCTGTGTGATGTGGCTGCGAGCCAGGGTCTGGCAAACAAGTGACTCACTGCAGACCTGAGCTGGGAGCTGCTGGTTTCTGAACTGGCAGGTAAGGGGCACTGAACTGGGGCATTCTGTTGCCTAATGCAGGTGACGTGCTTCAGGGTACCTGAGGCATCTGCACAGGCTGAAAGATCCAGCATAGACCCACAGGATCCCCTTTGGGATACTGCAGGGCATCTCCAAATACCAACAGAGGCTTACATCTGGGCAGCTGTGTCCCTTCCTGGGTGTCACTGGGTAAAGCTCATCGTCATGGTCTGGTACCTTTCACATCCACCTCGGTTAAGTTTCCTAATTTGCAGCACAGAACACCCAGCTCTGCCCTGAGCAGCCGACCAGTGTCCAGACTGAGTCCAGAAGAGTGGCTGAAATGCTGTGAGCTTGTCTATGGAGATGCTTGTGCTCCTCCTTTGGCTTCCTTTTCCTCCTCATCCTCCCCCCGCTGGGAAGAAGCAGTAAGCAAAAAGTCCTCCTTAGATCTTTCCAGCCTGGACACAGGTATTTAGCTTCTTGAATGCTGTATTCAGCCACTTGCAAGGGACTTGGTGCCTGTCCAGCTCTTGGCCAAGCCAGCTGATATCCAGAGTTGCTGACCAAGCTGGAGTTGTGCCAGACTGACAGGAATATTACCGATATCTGTGGTTCCAGAAGTATGGTACCATGTCCTGTCCTTGTCACGGGGCTCCAGGACCACGCTCATATCAACCTGGTCACTTCTGCAGGAGGTTCATGACTTTTCCAAACGAGAGTTAGGGAGGCAACACAAAGATGATGAGTCCCAGAGACAAACACAGCAGCGATTATTCCCACTAAACAAACCTAAAACACTTTTTTTATACACAATGATGGAAGTCATGGGAATAACAAATAGAGCAGATAGAATATTTTGACTTTTGGTAAAGCACTGGCTCTGAAATTTCTTCAGCATCCTTTGGTGACCCACCAGCTTGGCCAGCCCCAAGGTCCTGGTGAACATTCAGTAACTGTGACAGCACAGTACGCAGCACTAGAGGGGCTCTGCAGCCACCAACTCACCTGCTCTGCACAGATTTACCTTCCTAAACGGTACCAGCCCAAGGAGAGCCAAGCTCTGCTCTCCATGTGCCATGAGGTGAATGAATCAGGGTTTGATTTGGGGCAGAAGTAACAGGAGAATTTGTTTTGAGGAAACACAGGTATGCCTCAGAGCTGCTTTGTTTTTTTCCTAACCATCCCAGATAAGGAATAGCATTTTTCTTTATAGACCCTGTGTCACCTATATACTTCAGCTGCCTCCTACACACAGCTTTGGGATACACAGGATCAGCACGCAGAAGCAAGTCCTGCCCAGGGCAGTGCAGAGAGGTGCTTATAGGGGTAGAGAGAAATTTGTAGTCAGCACCTGGGTTGTCCAGTGGTGGGACTTTCCCCCTCCCAGGGCAGTAATAATGGAGGGAAGGCCAGAGACTCCAAGCCCACAGCAATTTCTGCCCCATTGCCTTGATGCCTGGGCACAGGGCAAGCTCCCAGCTTGATGATGGTGCTCAGACAGGCTCCTACTGGGCCAAGGATGGTCCTTCAGCCTGTTGCAGCTTTTGACCCTGCTGCCTCCAGCTGCAGGCACTGGATGGGCTCTCTCCATAACCCTGTCCAGATGGTCATCAGCCTCTGGCCAGCTCCTCCACTCAACACCCGCCTTGGCTGGTGGGGTGAGACATGCTTCCAGCCACACTCAGGCACTCCCCTTGCACCAGAGTGCTTGGACATAATAGATGACCTTGGGCGTGCTCCACATCGCTGGTGTTACAGAGTTTGAGCAAAGATTGCTTCTCCTCCTGGACTTCAGCTGTTTCTCAGTGTGGCCAAGGACCTGCTCAGCAGGAGATCTCTTAACTCCAGCCCAGTTCTTTGTACAGTCGTCCCAGCTGCCACGGTGGCAAAAGTGCCTCCTTTCAGAGTGACCCAACACTGACTTTCCAAAGGAGCTGCAGTTTCTTGTCTGCAGATGGTCTCTGTTGGCTCTCTGCTGAGGGCACAAATCCCTCACTGATGCTATTCTGGGGTTTACTGCTGTTCTATACATTACCACAGGATGATTGTATAATTCTTCGCTCAGCCCTATGTAGGACACTTCTTATTTTTAAAAAGGAAGTTCAAAGTCAAACTCCTCCCCAAAACTCCTTGAAAAGTGTATTAAGGTGTGACCTAGTTTCTTGCAAGTTCTTCAACCAGAACACTTCACACATCCCTCTCCATGTCCTCCTCCAGCCATCCCTCCACTACCACACCACAGGGAGCACACATCAGTCGTCCCCATCGCTTGGGGAGCTGCCCCATCCCCCCTGCTCCCACCAAATGACCTAATTAGAACTGTGTTGTGAGTAGGTAAGTGCTGTAGGGGATACTGTGATGGCAAGCTGGCTGGTGTGACCTCCTTTTTTCCCACCCCAAAGATAATTGGAAAGAGCTCTTTGTCTTCTTCCATTTCCCTGTGTTAGTGAAACTTTCCCTGTGTGAGAGCAGAACTGGCCAAGGGTGTAAGAGCCTGTGGGCTGGGCATTGGCCTCTTCCCCAGTGCCGTGTCCTGCTGGGCCCAGTTCATCCCATGACCCTTGTTCAGGGTCTTGGACATGACTGCTGCTCTTAGTGTGCCCCCCAAGGCAAGCCCTCGGGGTAGAGCGACCCATGGGAGATCAGGCAAGTCCTGCTTCCAACGCCGTTTTCCCCCACTACGTGAATACTGGTGGCTGCTCTGAATGCCATAAATCTGTCTTTTCCCCATCTCTGAGATCCCTTTCGGTGCCCACAGGCTCTCCCCCGGCCCCGTCTAGCGCTCTTCCACACTCAGTGCCAACCGGTTATTCATGTGGAAACAAGATCCTCTACCTGAGGCTTTCTCCGGGCAGGCAGGAGCCCCCCCTGCTCCTTCCTGGCACTCGGCTCTGCTCGCCCAGCCCTCTCCACGGCTGGCTCGCCTGTCCACACCGGACTTCTCTGTGCGTTCATTCATTCCCTCTGTTTGTGTGCAGAGAGCATCAGAAGACATCTGGGAATGCCATGAGATTAGCCATTAATTGAATGCTTGAATATTATAGGATTGGTAACCCTGCTGCGTAGCATCCCTGAACCCATCGTGGCTGTGACCATGTGTCAGCTTCTCTTCACCATTTATTCAGACACCTTATTCACAGCACCGGAGCAATTAGACACCCAGGTAAGGATGGAAAAGGCTGTGAGAACATTAGCAATGTCACCTCCTGGCTCACTGAAGTGGCACAGGATGGAGACTCAAACGATCACAGTCACTGTCATCTCCAAAACCAGCATGTGGCTGCCAGCCTGAGATAAACAGAAGAAATGTGACAAGGCCTTGTTGGTGTCCCTTGTCCTCTGTGTCCCTAGGAGGAGGACCAGCCATGGGAACAAGGCACCATCCCTGGCCAGACCCAGACCCTTGTGCCTAGCCCATCTGCATTGAGAGATGGACCTCATCCTCCAGCCAGCAGCTCCCAGGATGCGGTTTGGAGCCCACAGCCCCTTTTTGGCCTCAGCTACATGAATCTGAGCAGATGCTGGGATTGATGCTCCATGGAGGCATCCATGGATGCTCCATGTCCTGAGTCTGGACATGAGAAGGTGGGATCAGAAACAATCTCTCAGGGTGTCCAGCACAGAAAGGGACGGTCTCTACCATGTTGCAATTTTCCGACTCTGCAAACTGGGAGCTGGTGCCAGGATGAATTTGACTTTTTTTTTCCCCAGGATCTATTTATGATGAGTTTCCTGGCTCAAGCAGTTTGTGCTCCATTGAAGATCAGCTTAACAAGGAGATACTTATGACTATTTTCCTCAGCGCTTGAATCTTCCCAAAGACAGTGAGAAACCTGTCTCAGGGGTGTGGGACAGAATCTGTCCTCTGCAACAAACCTTCTCTTGCCAGTATGAACTGGGTCTTTTTTATCCATGAAGTCAGGAGCAGCAGGCTATCGTATGCTTGGATGGAGAGGAAGGTTTGTGGCTAAAGACTCTGACTTGGGAGTGGATTTCTGGTACCAACCTCTGAGATATCTGGGCCTTTTGTAGGGTATCTCCTTCCCTCCAGGGAGGGGGGCTGGAGGGAACTGACTGGTGACATGGGGACATGAGCAGAGATGAGGGACTTGGCAGTGGGGGCATGTGCAGGGATCTGATCTAGAGCCGTGAATTCAGGGGCACCTTGCAGTGCATGGAAATGAAGGTGTCCTTGAAGAGGGTGAACTAGAGCAAATGTCTAACTTCACTTTCCAGCCATGTAGTTTTCTTCCAGTGTGGATCTGCGGTTACTCTGCTGTTCTGGTTTTCTCTGGTGTATTTAGTGATTCTCCCAGACCTGACCATCAGACTTTCTAATCCAGATGTGTCAGATGCAGGAATAAGCACCTTCAGAAGAAAAGAGCATGTGTGATGTGAAACATTGGCTCCTCCTCAAAGGAGATCCTGCTACTGGCTTTGGGGGTCTGGGTTTCACTCAGCCTTCACAAATGAAAGGAAAAGACTCCCTGGAGGATGGGAAGCATGGACAGGTAATAGGAGTATTAACAGCTAAACCCATTATTAATGCTAGTATCATCATCAAGTTTATTAAAATGCCTCCAACTAAATAGATGTGTTGATAATGACAATGCAAACAAGACCACAGCGTTTGGGCTGACTCCTAAGTCAAGCATTATCCTTCTCCACAGCAGTGGTACCGGTCCCAGACAGCCACTTGCTGCAAGCCAGTATGCCAAAATCTGTATCATAGTGAAAATTGTCCATGACAGCTGGGAAAGCCAGAGAATGAGTCACGGTTGCTGTTGATACCTACAAGATTTTCCTGAATGACAGTGAATGCTAGAAATAGAAAATATGGTTGAGGAGAGACTGAAGCAGATAAATCACCCCAAAGCCATGATTCATCACTTTTTTGGCCATTAGCTATGTGGGAAAAAAGTCCTTGGCCTCCCCATGAATAATCCTGTGTCTTTAACAATGACATAGCTTAGGAGAAATGTTCAAGCCAACACAGAAACTTTCAACTGAGTGAAGCCGAAGCTCTGCTCCGCAGCGCTGCATATTTTTAGAAGTGGCAAGAATATTATCCGGACACTTCAGAAACCTCCCCTGATTTCTGAACCTGCCTGGTGCAATGCAGCTGCAGCAGCGCTGGGTGAAACTGTGACTCACATGGACATGTTAGAGGGAAAAGGAGTGTTGTGTGCTCGGGGAGTTTGCTTGCATAATTTCCTGGGAAGTTTCCTGGTAAAGCCTGTTCACAGTAAGGAAAATTATACTTTCCAGCATAATTTTCTGGAAAGCAGGATGGCAAGTCCTTTTCCCCGTCCCTGGGGTCCCTATATTCCTGCTAATATGTGCTCCAGAAAAGGCTAAGCCTGTCTTTTTTTCCCTTGAAGTCAGTTGGGTTTACTTCTGTTTTATTACTAAATCAGCACAATTCTTGGATATGCAACAGTAATTTTTATCACCAGCTGCTCTATGTTTTTTTAATGCTAAAATCAGGTGGCTAGTTATGGGGCTTGGCTTTCTTCATCTTCTTTTTTAAATTAAAATATCTAGATTAGCTGTGGAGACCAGATTAGATTCAGGGTAGCCATAAAGGCAAAGAAGAGAGACTGAAATGTAGGAAGCCCTGGCTTCTGAGCCAGCACTGTGCTGGCATTTAGCTGTGTGTACCCTGCTCAGCAGGTATTTAGCAGTGAGACAGTGGCAAAACCTGCTGGGAGCTTTCTGTGGGGTCTGAGGTGCCCTGCAAGACATTAGCACCTGGAAAAGGTTGCCATTCCGTGTGGGCAGAGGCTGGGGAAAGCTGTATGGAAAGTCCTTGTCCCATCCCCAGTTCTGCTCTATGCCACAGCCAAGGTTTCTGCTGCTCTGGCCAATGCACCTTGTCAGAGGAAAGTTTCTATCAGGGTTGCTCAGCACACCCTGTACACAGGTATTGATTTATCTCTTTTATTTATTTATTTATCTATCTATCTTTTACTTAAACTGACCCCAAGTTTAGAAGCAGCTTGTTGACTTACTCCTCTACAGAAAAGCTGCTGACACATAGGTTGATTCCTTGCCCGTGGGACTCACCCCAAGCACGGATCCTGAAGCCAGGGGTTTCTCTGGCCACAGTCCCAAAGGCTCCCCCTGTTTTGCAGAGCCCTGTCCTGTCTTCCACCAGTGCTGTGGTGCCACCACTGACCCTTGCATCACTTGGTGTCCCCTTCCCAGGGCTTCGGGCCACCTTCCCAGGGCTTCAGGCCACCTGCAGTGTATTAACCCCAGTGTATACAACCCGTGGGCATCCCCGGGGCACAGGGCTGGGGACAAGGTGACAAAGGCAACCTTGTCCATGCAGGCAGGCTGCTGGTCTCCAGCATTGGAAACCCTCATTAAGTGGTTATTTACATGTCAATCAGCTAGAATGTTTTAAAAAGCAGGTCTTAATTCCTTTTTGTTTTCAGTGCCACTTTCCTTGCTAAACCAGCAAGAGATTCCCAACTTCCCAGTAAAATGCACAACTAATTCCAGAATTGTACTTGCTGTGTCTCTAAGAGCCCATTCCTGGGCACTTCTTAGGGTGGTCCAATATGGTGCCACCGTTATTTACCAAACTGCATCACTCTCCTGGAGCCCCTGGGGCGAGTCCCGGCGGAGGCTCCGGAGCACCCAGCTGCAAGCCCTGGAGTTACGGCAATTTGCTCTTCTTGAAGGTCCAACCTTTGCCTTTATTATTAGGTTGATAATTATGTTATTGTAAAAACTCGTCACCCTTGGAAGTAATTAATTTCTTGGAACCCAGCACAACAGATGGGCTTCTAATATATTTGAAATCACGTAGGAAGCAGGGGAGTCTCCACCTCAATTTGATAAACACCGCGTTTTAACCTGACAGTTTATTCTCATTCAGAGGTCTTAGAAATACCCCTTTGGGTATTTGATGCCGCCTCACTGCAGGGCTGGAAGGCTCAGGATGTGATCAATTTATGAAACACGGCCTCGCTTTAATACTTTTGGGCAGATTTCCTCCAGGCAGGATGTGCAAAGAGCGTGATGGGAGCCACCCTGCTGCGGCGGCAGTTGGTGGCTGCTGACTTCATGACAGATTTATTAGGTTGGCCAGGTGCAGGGGTTCCCTGCGAACAGCTGGAGCTCTCATGCCTTCTTGACAAGGAGGATTTCTGGATTTCTCACAGACACCAGCCTTGCTCCAGTCCCCCGCTCGCTTCCTCGCTGCCGGGTGCTGCCCTGCGGGGCTGTGGATGTGGTATTTCTCATCTCGTAGGCAAAGGTTTCCATTCATACTGTGATCTGCCCATCTGTTCCCTGGCTCACCGAATCCTAAATTTGCCTTCCTGCAGCCTGAAAGGACAGCTGAACTCCTGAATATTGGGGTCTGAGCACAGTTAGACAGCTGAGAGAGAGCAGAGCCCCCTGGCAAGTTCATCAAGAGGATGAAGCCAGAGCATCAGAGCTTGGGCTGCACTGAAATAAGGTGGGGAATAGATTGGAGCCGCCTTGAGCTGGGGGGGATTCTGACCATAATCTGCACGGGGATGAGCCAGGGAGGGAATAAACGCCAACTGCCATGCGTGGGGTAAAGAGGTCTGGCACCTGGGAATCCCCAGTCTTGATGGGGATGCAGCTCATCGCGCTGCTCTGCAATTTCGTCTCACCAGGGCCATTCTGCTGGGGGAACTGGGAGCCCATAACCCTCAGGACCCAGAAAAATATTTTTTGAAAGATGTCAGAAATGCTGGTAGAGATTTCTGAAGAAAATCACAGTGAAAATACCTACTGGTGGGTTTTTTTGCTTTGGTCAGTGGAAAAATATCCCCCCCCCCCCCAAGTTTTTCATCATTTCTGCAGAAATCAGACCTTTTCCAGGAATTAGGGGTTTTTTAATTATTTTTTTGGTGTAAATCCAGCTTTTCCTCTGGCAAAAGGTTTGTGTGGGAGGCTTCCGGACAGTTGCTTTCTATCTGTCAGGCGTACATGAACCTAAATCCTTGAGCAAGTGCTGGGGGGTAGATGATAACCAGAGGCTACTGAAAATGTGCAATCATTTAATGTGCAATCGTTTAATGTGCAATCATTAAATGCGCCATCATTAACAGGGAGGTGGGTGAAAGCCCCCAGGGGTCCCAGGCATCAGGGCTCTGCTGGCTCGTGCCACCTCCCCTGGATGTGCTTTAGCCTGGAGGAACCACTGAGGCTGAAAGCCTCTCTGTCACCGCGGGGGCAGGCGCGGGTGCTCTCGCTTCCCCCACCCATCCATTTACCCGGGGACCGTGTGGGTGTTGAGAGCGTGGTCCTCCCTTTGCTCATAACGGCAGAGGAAACCAGGGTGCAGACCACTTGAATCCCTGACATTTTCTCCTCCTTCTTGCTGGGAATGACCTAATCCACACTATTGTTTCCTACTCCACTTGAATTTCCACTTACCCACATTTCCATTCTTTCTGTAGTTCTTAAAATATTTTTTGACCTTTTTACCAGGGGAGAGTAGAGACCTGACAATGCCTTTCTTGTTCGGTTTCGGAAAAGGTCATTCCTCCACAACGTATTTCTTGTCCTGTTTATACAGAACTTATCAAAGAGAAGAAAAATGTGGAGTTTATTCATCCTGAGGAAAAAGCAGATTTACATACCACAGCCCTGGCTCAAAGAGGCATTAGCCCTCGCTGTCGGCTGTGCTGCTCTGTCCTCTCTGCTGCCCTTGTTCTAGTGGATTAAGACCATTATGGACCTGCCTACCCTGCTGGTGAATACATTTGCTAAAATAGTAAGCAGATGCAGCCTTGGAAAGAGGAGCAAGTCATGGCTGTATGGTCATGGTCACCTGGACACCTTGTGCCAGGTTTTCCTCTCTGCTGATTTCAAATGGGACCATTGAAGGTTTCTCTCATCAACTGGGACTTGTTTAAACCCTGTTGTATACCTCCTGCTGGGAAATCTTCCTTCGGCATAACTCATCCTTTGATCCCAGTCCATCCCAATTTATGGGGATTTTTTCTTAGGAGCATTTTTTCTTAGGAGCTCAGTAGCCTATGGCGCCCTGGAGAACACATCCAAGGGCAACTTTTCCAGATGGCCTGAATGCGCATGCCCCTCTCCTTCCTGCCATGAAACGGGGTGGCAGGGACCCACTTGCCAACTGCAAGAACTTCACGGAGGTGCTCAGGTCTGAGGGAGACAAGTAGGCTTGTAGGGCTGACATGAGGAGTTGAGTTCACTAAAAATGGTGTGAAAATCCATGGTGATGATAGCAACCCTGGAGAGCTCTGCTTTCCTCCTGCCTGTGGCCCTTCACGATTGCCCCTCTCTACAGCTTTGAATGGACAGATGGGGAAAAAACTTCCCTTAGCGGTGATCCTGTTGGGAGGAGAGGCAGAGTTGTGCTGCTAGTGATATTAAACGCTGGGCAACAAGCCTAGAAAGGTGGAGGATTTATGAAGTCCCACTACACTTTCCCAGGCAAACATCTGAGGATGTACCAGCTGAACATTCTTCAACATCAACATCTCTCAGCACCTTGACTTCTACAACAATAACAAGAAAAAGCTGCACTTGGAGACATCTCACCTGCACTGGCTCGAGCTTCAATGTCCTTTCTCGTGGTGACAGAGGATTTGTTGGCACTGCAAACCTGTGGCAGTGACTTCCACGGGTTGTGTGTCCCTTGTGCAGCCTGACATCCTGCGATTCTGCCCAAACCCTGTGTTCACTGGGGCAGGGAATGTGCACATGATTCCCCAGGGTCCTTCATTTTCCAGTCTTCCTTTGATCCTACATATCTGATGGTGCAAAGTGAGTGGAAACCCCACACAGCAAGGAAGACTAGGGATAATCCTTGTGGGATTGTGCATCTGATTCTTCCTGCCCCAGGTCCCTGTACCAAGCTTCCAAATCTCCTTATGCTTTGGCATGATAGAGTTAAAGCAGTTGGCTTAAAAGGAATCACAGCGTGGATACAGTATAAAACCAGACGCGGGATATAAAAAGCCTGCTTCTAAATTTAAACCTCTGTTAAAAGCTAATTTAAGCAGCTAATTATACTAAAAATGCATAAGCCCCAAATTTGCCAATTAAAAGTTAATTAAACGAAAACTCAGTGAGCTCCAATTTGTCAGTTAAATCCATCTGCTTCCTGCAGCTTCCTGCAGTCCCACAGCTTCAAAGCTCTCCCTGCAATGGGAACCATTCTCCAAGTCATCGCAATCAGACAGATGTCCAAAACCCTAGAAAAAGCCCAAAGCTTACTAAAACCCAGGCACAATTAGCAGCCTCAGCCTTTGGGAATCTGCCCGAACATCTCACAATCGATGTGGCCGTTCAGGAGCTGCAGTCTCTGGCCAGGCTGGCTCGGTGCTGCGGCCGCTGTGCCTGCTGCAGCCCTCCCCAGCGCCACGTGTGTGCAGATGGGGTGACATGTACCGGTGCAAAGGTCCACGCTGTGGACAGTTCAGCAGGTCTGCAAGCAGGCAGCCCTATTAACGTGATTAGTCTCAGGAAAACTGCTCTATTTTCTAGCTTCACAAGGTCTACTCCATCCTCTGCTTGCAGACAGCGGAGTAGCTCCCCAGGTACGTATCACCAGCAAGCACTATTGCTTCCTCTGGTTGCCTGATCCCTGCTCACTTCATCTTGTAGGACGCAGTGAGACCCGGAGTGTTGTGTTGTTGCAGCAGGGTAAAAGCCTGGAGTTGATGGGGTGGAGGATGGCAGCGCTGCCTGCTGTTAACAGGCTCAGCCAGGCTGATCCGCATGTGACTGATGGCTGCAACACGGGACCGTGTTCTGGGGCTTTCATAGCTGTAATTGGCGGCTTATTATGCTTTTTATCAGCCACACCTGGTGTAGGCTTTCTTATTGTGTTAGTTAAATAGACCAGCACTTTAAAAAGAAAAACAAATCTAGATATCAACATGTTCACCTACAGCAGGAAAATTTGTAAAGGAGAGCTGCTACCCGAGCGGACTGACGTGTCACAGGGACGATGGGGTCTGCTCTGCTCATCCTGCGTGATGGGTACTAAATACAATGGAAAGAGAGCAGGATGCTCAGTTTCTTTGTTGCTGACTCCAAGGAGTTACCATTGTTTCTCGGTTTGG
Organism: Ibycter americanus; assembly: GCA_035590275.1. NCBI lineage: Eukaryota > Metazoa > Chordata > Aves > Falconiformes > Falconidae > Ibycter > Ibycter americanus. Next base: position 8,664,321 of record JAVJGI010000065.1, on the reverse strand, counting down.
CATGCTCAGCTTGAGATCAAAGGAATTAACTTCTCAAACAAATAAAAAAACACCCACCAACATTTCTGGCCCTCCCTCTCAAACTCGTGTGGCCCATACTTTTCAGAGCAGAAGAAAGATTTGCACTATAGTTGCCTGAGCTTTAATTTAAATTTCAAATGGATGTGACTTAATGCTCGACAGTCCAGTTTCTGCTTTCATACAGAGCTGTTCTGTTCTGCAGAGCTGGGTGTGATGCAAGCAGTGATGCTACCACCTCCAGTCCACGAGCTTCTAGCCATAACGCTACAGTCAAACTGATGATAGACAGCAGCTCTGCAGTGTGGGCAGCTGAATGACTCCAGGGGTGCGTCGGGAGGCAGCTAGCACACCCCTCATCCCACCCACCAATGGGTCTGGGCTGGGATGTGGCTCCTTGATTTTCAGCACCTGCATTTCTGCAGCTGTCACCCCCCCAGCACCATTAGTATATTCAGGGGTCTGCTTTGATCTGTCTTTGTCTCAATTTTCTCAGCTGCCCATGTGTTTCCCAGCTGCAAGTCTTCAACTTTTTCCCCACTAACTTTCCCCCCTCCCTTGCTGTGGGAGTACTTTTATTCCAGTCCCAGCTGCGTTTATCTTTCATGCAACCAATTTTGTCCTTTGTTTTCAAACAACACTGGGATGGCGGGCTTGTTAGCTACGTGGGGGGGATTAAGATGTGCTGTGGTGCTGATGGGAGGGAAGCAGCTCCTGGGGACGGCTGTATGAAGCAGAAATGGTCAACAAGGTCAGGCACATGCTTTCCCAAGTGTCAAAGCAAACCTCCCCTGCCAGGCAAAGCCAGGGCTCCTCAGCGTGTCAGTGCAGCAGGGTTGCAGTCACCGTACACCCAGGCAAAGCTCCTCATGCAGCACTGCAGGAGCCCCCCATGGTGCCCAGGGGGCTCCAAGTCCCCCTGTGCTCATCGTTGCGTGGCCTCGGTGACAGTGTGGCTGTGGAGCTGCGGCAGGAGCCGAGAGCCAAGCTATGGACGCTGGGAGTGAGAGGGGATGTCCGTGCCCACCCTTGCACAAGCCTAGGGAGAGGTGGAGGATGGAGACCTCCTGCTCTATGGGAATAACACCTGGGGGATGTGAGGAACCCTTTATGACTGCCCCACAGCACACTTTGTGTCTGCAGTAGAGCTATCACACGTGTCCATCCACAATGTCACCTCCATGGGGTAGCATCAGGGGAGAGCAGAAGCGCAGCATGCATGGGGCTTTCTCCTGGGGAGACCCTCTGGCTGCCCTGGCTGAAGCCAAGTCGGAGACCCCAAAGAGCAGGAGAGCAGTAAGCCCCCATCAGGGTCCTCTGGAGGAAGGGACTGAAGGTCTGGCCCCAAATGCACCAGAACCTTTCTAACCAACACCATTTTGTCATAACGTTTGAAGGCACTGCAGTTCCAGGGAGGTGCAAGGTTGAGTGGAAGAGAGAAAATAATCATATAAAGGCATAAAAGTTGGGACCGGATGACTTGTGTGGTGGGTTGAATGGTGACCAAGGCATGTAGCCTTGGGCCAAGCAGGTCACTGGACCCAAAGTAAAGAAGTGCAGAGCCTGAGAAGTGTCCAGCCAGAAACTGCAGCCTAAGACCAGAAACAGTTATAGCTTCATACTGATGGAGAAGCAATCTGTCATACTACCCTTATTCTTCAATAAAGGAGCATCCAGTTATCTCACCGAGCAGCGGTGCCATTTCATTTTCCCAGGTTTCTTGGGGCAACTGGAGCTGGTGGTCCCCCACATTTGACTGCAGCCCTGGTTGCTGCTAGGGTGCAGAGAGCTGCACTCTTTTTTTTCTTTGAACCAGCAGCGGAGGCCTTCTGGAGAGCCATCCCTTCTCCGAAGGGAGCAAATAAAGTCATTAGTGAGGCTCACCAGTCCTCTGGCACTGGCACGAGTCCAGCCCCCTGTCTCCGCGCTGCTGCTTTCCGCGCTCTGCTCCTTACGAGAACTGATTAAATAAACCAATAACACAGTTGGAGGCTGCAGCCCTTGCTTGAGTCTGTAACAAGCCTCTTTAAGAAAAATTTTTATTAGTAGACATAGAGAGGACTGGTTTGTTTTACAAGGCTTCAGTGCAGAGTGCTGGCTTTGTAAATGAGGTTGTGAGTCAAATTCTTCTTGGCTTTTTATGAAAGACCGATATGTTGGAAAACCAGCTACCCTTTGTTTATGTAAGCAATCTTATTGCTCATGGAGATATCTTAGACACATGTGTTTGATCCTAAATTTTGGCCTTTTACAGGGGCCACGTATTGGAGAGGCAGGATATGAAGACAGCTATCGGAAACTGTATTTGTATCTGCAAAGAAACACGTGTGCTGGCACCTGAAGCCATTGCCTCATCCCCACCGTGCACCCAGTTGTTGCTGCACCTGCCGTGAACGTGGATGAAGCACCTTCTTTAGATTTGCAGCGCCGTCTCTCCGCAGCCTTTCTGCTTTATCAAAGGGATTTGTGAGCTCAGACCTTTAGCATTTAGGGCACTGTTCCTCTAAACTTGTTGCTACAAATCTGGATATCAGTCCGGTATTTTGCAGACATCCCTCTGCTAGCTGTCTTTTTAAGCACCTGATGTCTGAAAGATGTCGACCTGTTAATATAACCCTAAACTGAGGATACACTACTGCAGAAGTGTAAACTGGCCTGCTCTGGGGCTGCTGTGGTCCTCTCCTGTACCCAAAGACCTGTTTCTCCTCTTCCCTAGCATAGATGTGCCTCTGGCCCTGGGTGAGCTCAGCCAGGGGACAGCCAGGATAGCAGGAGCACCTCCCTGCTTGGCTTGGCTCCTTGGAACAACGTGGCAGTACCGAGCAGCAGCTCAGATGGCACAAGGGAAGGGGCAGAGTGTAGAGGAACTGTAGAGGAATTGTAGAAGGTTAATTAACATTGATAATATACAGTTGTGGGCTTGCTTCAGGGGCGGTGGGTTGGCTGATGTGGATAA